>VMDO01008059.1:0-86738 GCA_007922755.1 Pedetes capensis | reverse complement strand
TGGTAGATTTTCAATGATCCAATTGCACCCATATATAGAATATTAAGATTTTGTCTTTAGTAAAAATTGAGTACTATATATCATCAGAAATATAATTCTACAAATTCTTATAATAAAAAATGGTGGTTTCTTATCAGAAAGTATGACTGTTTTATTTTGATATCATTATAATTTTATCATGTTAAGGATATATAGTCATACAGTAGTCTTTTCAATGATTAGGTACCAAAAGGCATAATTTGAAAGGCAGATGAGAATTTGGTCATATTTGATACTTAGATACTGAAAACTGCATATATGTATATGTAATATATGCATGGAATATATCATAAAGAGCTCTTTTGCAAAAGTTTTTCCCAATGCAATGCATCCTTTGATTTCTTGACTGCCGTTTCCATGGATGTTGATTGTAGAACCAAGTAAATCAAAATCTTGGATAACTTCAATCTTTTCTCCTAAGTACTACAAACAAAACAAAACAAAACAAAAAACCTCAGAATTAAATAGTAGTAAAATTAAATAGCTTGAAAGTGTTCACAAAATATACCTGTAATCCCAGCTACTAGACAGGCTGAGTCTGTAGCCATAGCACCCTAGCATCTGATCCCACCTGATCTCAGAAGCTAAGCAGACTCAGCCTAGTTAGTCCTTGGATGGAAGACTGTCTGGGAAAGACCTGGCAATCCAGTCTCAAAACAATCTACCCTTGAAAACCCTATAAATAGCAGAGAAACACTGACAATAGTGCCGGGCATGGTACAGCGTCAGGGGATGTTTTGTTCTGTTGTACATAGCATTGCTATGAGTCAGACCCAACTCAACAGCACGTAACAACAACAAAAGAGGCTGAGGCAGGAACATCAGAGGTTTGGGGCCAAAGTCAGCCTACACAACTCAGAAAGATCTTGTCTCAAAATAAAAAATAAAAAAGGTGTATATTACAGGGTACAGCTTAGTGGTGGAGCACTTTCCTGGCATGTACAAGGCCCTGGGTTCACCACTGGTCCTAAAAAAAGGAAACAAATAATTTAAAAACACAGTATCACATTATAAGGAAGTATAATAATATCAAAGAGAAAAATCTAAAAACTTTCAGAAAGTGCGAACATATATAAATGAGGAAGAATCTAATTGATAAAACAGCTTTAGTAGCATTTCTCCTCAGGACCTTAGAAAACTAAGAATATAATAACAAAATTCGCTACAGGAAAAATTTCTATCTTAAACAGAACTGGGACTCAAGAACATATAGAAAAATATTACCAAGTAAATGATAGAGAAGACTTAGATGGGAAGGGTGTGAAGGGGAAGCATACAAGAGGGTAAGGGGGAACCTATATGAATAATGTACATCAAAATGCATATATGTAAATGCTACAATGAAAAGCATGTCAGAATGAATCACATTAAGGTGTACATTAAAAATGTCCAATAAAAAAAAGAATAGGAAAAAAAAAAAAGAAAACTAAGAATAGAATTACTATGCAACCAGCTATACCATTCCTGGGAATATACCCAAAGGAAAATAAGACACCATACTACAAGGACACCTGTACTTCCATATTTAAGGCAGCACTCTTCACAATAGCAAGGGTATGGAATCAATCAATATGTCCATCAACAGAGGAGTGGGTTGAAAAATTGTGGTATATATACCCAGTGGAATATTACTCAGCAGTAAAGAATGAAATGTCATTTGCAGAAAAATTGATGGAACTAGAGAACATTTTAAGTGAATTAACCTAGACTCAAAAAGAGAAATACCATTTGTTCTCACTTATATGTGGGAACTAAATCTAACTTAAGGGGAGAAGGACGTGGCAATCCATTCCCGAGGCAATCCCAAAACAATCAGCCATTGAAAACCCTATGAGGGTCACTATGAGTCAGGCACAGCTCAACAGCACTTAACAACAACAACAACAACAAATCTACCTTAAAAGAAAAAAAATACATATTTAGATATATAAAAATGAACAATCATACCTATCTAAGGCCTGCAGCTGTAGCCCTGTGGCATCCGATCCCGTCAGATCTCGGAAGCTAAGCAGGGATGGGCCTGGTTAGTACCTGGATGGGAGACCACCTGGGAACACCAGAAGCTGTAGGCTTGGGAGAAGGACCTGGCAACCCCCTCCCAAAAATCAGTCTGCCATTGAAAACCCTATGAACAGCAGAGAAGCACTGACAATAGTGTTTCCCATGTTGTGTACAGGGTCACTATGAGTCGGATACCGACTCGACGGCACCTAACAACAACAACAACAACACCTATCTAAGAATGGAAAATACAAATAGACCAGATATAAGAGAGGCAGGGATCAAGATGGTAGCAGAGATTAGGGTAGTGGGGAAGAGGAGGAAAAACAACATAGAAGGTAAAGAGGGAGAGGGAAAATACAAAATACAGAATGCAACTATATGAATACATTAAAAAGGGAAGAAAAAAATCAATGAGAATATAACCCATGATTGCATACAATTTTCATTATAAATTAGTTAAAATTCCTACTTTTTTATTTTCTTCTTTAGTTCATATTGTTCTGTAAAATATGTAAGATGATGAATGTGTAAGCAAAATTGATTTAATAGTTGCATACTGGACATAGCAAATGACTCATTATTCTGTACCCCACTAACATTTTAAATAAAAAATTAAAAGATGACATTTCTCCTTAAAGGATTGTATATTTTGTCTAAATCTCAAACTCTTTTGAGGAAGAAGGAAGAAAATGTTGCAAAGAATAAAAACAGCAGAAGAATATCCCAGCCAAAGAATAAAAACAGACACAAAGACTGGCAGCATTTACCACATATTTTTGAATATGCATAAAGTGAGATGCACATCAATAGTGTTAAGCATTAAAGATTAATATCAGTTTTGAAAAATTTGAAATAATTGAAAATTCTACAGAAAATAAAATGTAGGCCTGCATTTGTGGTTAACATAAGAAATACAATTCAGTGCCGGGCGCGGTGGCGCACGCCTGTAATCCCAGGGGCTCGGGAGGTGGAGGCGGGAGGATCGCAGGTTCGAGACCAGAGGCAGTCTTCATAACTTAGTAAGACCCTGTCTCAAAAGGTAAAAAAAAAAAAAAAATTTGGCTGGGGGGCGCAGCTCAGTGTTCCAGCACTTGCAAAGCATGCAGGCACAAGGCCATGGGTTCAACCCCCAGTACCACATACACACACACACAAAAAAAAAAAAAAAAAAAAAGAGAGAGAGAGAGAAATACAATTCAAGTTTTAGAAATGCAGAACCTAGTATTCAGAGGCTCAGCCAATAAATTTTCAGTCTGCTAATAGAATTTTTTTATTTGGCAGAAACCATGGAAAAAGTTTGTGTCATTCTGTTAGCAAATTTATGAGAAATATCAACATCAGATAATAGAACACAAAACCAAATAATAAAAATCACTTATGCTATAAATTAGACCATTTTGAATAAGGGTTTTAAAATCTAATTCTCAATTATTTTAGACAAAATCTCTAATGTAAGTAGATAATTATTAATGTAATTGTGCATTTCCAAACTATAAGTATTTCTACATGTGAATCTTCATTAGAAATTTTACCAATGGATGGTTTGTTGATAAAAGATCATTCGCAGGTTAAAGAGACTATTTGCAAAAAATTAAACACATGCACACACACACACACATACATACACACACACACACACACACACACACACACACACACAGGAGCCAGGGGTACATGTCTCGAATATGTATGGGAAAACCAAACAGAAAATTCTCAAAAATAAAAATTCTAAGACACTTATGGGCTGGGATTTAACTCAGTTGGTAGAGTGCTGCTTTGCAACATCTGAGGTCCCAAGTTTGATTCACAACACCGCAAAAATGGAAGAAGCACATGGCAATCCACTCCAGAGGCAATCCCGGAACAATCAGCCATTGAAAGCCCTATAAGGGTTGCTACGAGTCAGACAAGACTTGACAATGACACCTAACCTAACTACAAGACACTTATGCAACTTGCTAATATATTCTTTACACTTGATTGTGAATAACACAGTAAAAATGTCTCTTTACAGCACTGAAACTTTTGACTTAATCCAAGAACTACATGACTGCTTTATTGATTCAATGAAACAATGTAGTTAGTTGAAAACAAGTTTTAAATCATAGTCAAATATGAGTTAGGAAAGATAATTTGATGCTAATTTCACTAAAAATTCATTTTAAGAGAAAACACAATGCTCTTTTGGAGACTGATGATGATATTAGTAAATACATACATTGTAAACTCTCACATGTCTGTGAGCTTGTTGTGTTGTGGAGGCTTTTGTGTTGCAGTGATGCTGAAAGCTATGCCACCAGTATCTGAGATACCAGTAGGGCCACCCATGGTGGACAGGTTTCAGCTGAGCTTCCAGACTAAGACAGACTAGGGAGAAGGACCTGGCAGCCTATTCCTGAAACAATTGGCCATTGAAAACCCTATGAAGAGCAGAGAAGCGTTGTCAAATATACTGACAGAAAATGAGCCCATCAGGCTGGCAGGCATTCAAGAAATGACTAGGGAAGAGTTACCTCCTCAAAGTAGGGTTGACCTTCATGATGGGAATGGAGTAAAGACTCTGGGACCTCCTTTTGCTGAGGTGGCACTACTCAGAAAAAGAAATTCAGTGGAAGCAACAACATGCTCAAACATAAAAGCATCATGTGCATGGCACAGTGTTATGTAGTGTTTCAGTCTGTTGTACATAAGGTCACTATGAGTCGAATCCAACTCAACAGCACCTAATCACAACAACATACATTGTAAAACTTAAACTCCAGTGTGGTGGTTTATGCTTGTGATTCCAGCACTCAAGAGACTGAGGCAAGATGATTTCAAGTCCGAGGCAAGACGGTCGCAATTCCCAACCCCACAGAAAAAAAAAAACCCCTTAAGCTGTAGGGCCCTTATTACAAATTAGATTTTTTCTCATAATTGTGACTTAATATTTTAAGTAAAATTAACATTATAAGAAAAATAATTCAAAACCAAAATTAAATTTGTAAAATTGAAAAGCATAAAAAAAATTGAAGAAATGATGCTGCCACGGTAATTCCATCAAAAGCACCAAGTCAGAGACTAGAACATGAGCAAAGAGGACTTCACTTAAGTAGTCAATGAACCAGAAGGGCAATCCAAAGGTGATATCTGAAAAGCAAAGTGAAGAAAGTATCACAGAAGACTCAGAGATGAACTCTGTCTGATGCTAGGTAAGGTAAGAAGAGGACTAAGAACTGTACTGGATTTAGCAACATGGAGGTTGATTATCTATGACCCAAAGGAAAGCAACAATTTCAATAAAGTGGTAGACGTGATGCTTACTTACTTTAAGTTCCAGATAGAACGGCCAAAGAGAGGACATGAAAGGAGTGAATACAAATATAAGAAACCTAGAGAAATTTTACTACAAAGGCAATAGTGTCTTACTGTTGTTATTGTTGTTGTTAGGTACTATAGAGACTGACTTATAGTGACTTATAGTACAGCAGAACAAAAGACTCCCTGACACTGTGCCATGCGCATGATCTTTTTGTGTTTGAGCCCATTGTCACAACCACTATGTTTCTTCCCGTTTTGAGGCGTGTCACATCAGGAAAAGGAGGTCCCAGGAGCTTTACTCTATTCCTGTCATTAAGATCAACTCTGCTTTGATGAAGCAACTCTTTCCCAGTCATTTCTTCAATGCCTTCCAGCCTGGGGGGCTCATTTTCTGGCACTGTAGTTGACAATGCTTCTGTTATTCATAGGGTTTTCAATGACTAATTTTTTCAGGAATGGGCTTCTGGGTCCTTCTCCCTAGTCTGTCTTAGCTGAAAACTGTCCACCCCTATGGGTGGCCCTGCTAGTATCTGAGATACTGGTGACATAGCTTTCAGCATCACAGCAATACGCAAGCCCCTACAGTAGGACACACTGACAGACACGTGGGGAGTGTGTTACTGGAGGGAGGAAATGTGGTCGCATTTGCTGGCCATTGAGGTTGAATTCTGTTCTCCCCCCAAACATGTTCAAGTCCCAGCCCCAGACCTGTGCATGTGACCTTGTTTGGAATTAGCGTCTTTGCAGAGGTAATCAAGTTAAGATGAATTCACACTAGATCTGAGTGTGCTTTAATCCAGTGATTCTCTGATAAAGGAAAAACAAACCACAGACACATGGAAGCCAGCGCCACATGAAAACAGGCACGTGTTGGAGTGGTGAGTCCACACGGTGCAGGACACCAAGGATGGCCCTGAGCACCAGCAGGCAGGAGAGAAGCACACACTCCTCTGAGCCTCCGGACCCTGCCAACACCTTGATTTTGGTCTTGTAGCCTGCAGATCTGTTAGAGAATAAATTTCTGTTTCAAGTGACTGGGTTTGCCCTTCTTTGTTCAGGCTGCCCTAGAAATCACATATACATGCTGATGGGAGTTAGTCAATGGAAAGCAAAATGCCTGACTGGTAGAGATTAAATAGCTAGGCTAATACCCTTGAGTAAACAAGAAAGGGCATTGTAAAACAAATAGGACAACTTGCTTCACATTGTACAACAATGTTCATTTTTGGCAATAGGCAGGAGGGCAAAGATGTGGGCAACTTCAAGAAGCCAGTAAGAAAAAGATACAACATTCACTTGGTGCTCAAATAATAGTGATGATGATGATGATGATGATGATGATGATAAAAGTTAAAATTAAAAAACAATGGCTTAACAAATAACTGCACCTATGAAGTCCACATAAATAGAAAAATAATAGTCCCACACTTTTATTAATAAGAAAATCCCTTCCCACCCCTGAGGCCATAGCAAAGAAGGCAGGGTGCACGTGCCTGGTCCGCCCCCGCAGCCTTTGCGCCCCAGGGCGCCAGCAACCACGGCAGAACGCGCGCCATTGGACGGTTGGCGCTGCGGGCAACTCTGGTCACCGAGGGAACCCTGAAACCAAAAACGCGGAAACTGCCAAGGAGGTTCAGGGCAAACCCATCACAGCACAGCAGCAGTTTTTCAAGTGGAAGAGGTGAGAAAGTGTCAGCACGGAGGGTCGCTGGAGCTGGGAGGTTAGCTCAGTTGGTAGAGCGCTGCTCCGCACTCTGTGAGAACCTAGGTTCGATCCCCAGCACTGCAAAAATCGGGAGAAGGACATGGCAATCCACCCTGGAAACAATCAGCCATTGAAAACCCTGTAAGAGTCACTATAACTATTACTCTACTCTACAGCACCTAACAACACTATGTGGTCTCTGAGAAGCAATTAATAATAAAACTAAAATCAAATGAACTCAAAGGAGAGCTGTACCACTTAAGCAGTGTCTTTTAAATACTTGGAAAATATTAGGTGTGTCAATGTGACAGTTGTTTAGATTCTAGGGAAGAGTTGAGGATTTTATGTATAATAGAAAAATGAACTATTGACAATCCGACACAAATCATTACTTTTGGATTATAAAGTCTAAAGTACCAACAGTGTCATTGACATGTACTATATGATGAAAAGTACTTGTTGAATCTTTCAACAGTTGAAAAGATGAATGATACCTGTTGACAAATTTCTTTAGAAAAAAAATAAATCTTTATTGAAAATAGGATTCCAAAATTGCCTAGGTATGAAGTCTTTTGCTTTTTAAAAAAAAAAGTTTGCAAGATTCAGAAATTATTATTTATAATTATCACTGGGAAATGGAATAATAATGGATTCATCTGCTGTTCTATCTCTTAATAACACTGGAAGGGGAATATTAATTTCACACCACATTGTGAGCCAGAATTCTTGACTTTGAATTGTGGATCTGCCACTGACCTGCTGTATGGGATTGGGTAGGTCCCTGGCCTTTCATTGACTAGTTGCTTCCTTTACAAAATACCTAATTTGATGTAACCAATCTCACAGAATTGTTGTGAAGATTGAAATGAGTTTAACATATACACAATGCTTAAACTACTGCATAGTACATTCTTCGAATGCTAACGCCTATTTTATTATTATCTTTTTTAAACAAAAGGATTCCCAGCAGGTACAGTGGCACAGGTCTATAATCCTAGTGATTCTAGAGGCTAACGCAAGAGGATCAAAAGGTCAAGGCCAGAGGGAACATGCACAAGTTTTCAAGATCCTGTCTCAAGATAAAAAAATAAAAAGGGGGCTGAGGGTGCACCTCAGTGGTAGAACACTTGCAAAGTACTAGTATTATTGAAAAAATACATTACAAAAGGCAAAGTGATACAATATAAAAATGTAAGCTAAAAATACATTATAAAACGTAAGGTGAAAACCAGGGAATCTTTTGTTATTTAAAATTTAGTTTGAAAAGTCATTAAGAAACAGTAGCCATGGGTAAATGTATCCTTTGGACAAAAATCAGTACTTTTCAGAAGTACCTGTGCTTCTGCTTCTGTTAAAAGATGGATAATTGCCACCTCTGTACATTTACTATATGATAGAAACATTTTAGGGACACCTTGAAAGAGTGCCATTTATTTCATAGGTCAAAAAATAAATGCAATGGAAGATCTTGAGGACATAACACAGTCATCTGAAACAGCCTCAGAATACTGCATGGTGCCTTACCCAAATTATGAGTCTATTTTGGTGCTAACTGACCAACTTAGAATGGAGTGCAAAGGTAGGCCCATTGTTTACATATAAGGCCTTTCGTGTATATTATGCTGGCATTTAGCTCAGTTGATAGAATGCTGCTCTGTGTGCTCTGAGGCCCTGGGTTCAATTCCCAGCACCACAAAAATGGGAGAAGGACCAGGCTGCCCAGTCCCAAAACAATCTCAGAATAATCAGCCATTGAAAACTCTATAAGTAGCAGAGAAGCACTGACATAATGTTGGGCATGGCACAGCATCAGGGAGTGTTTCATTTTGTTGTACATCAGGTCACTATGAGTCAGACCTGACTCAACGACCTAACAACAGCTTGTATATTGCACACATTGCTTGGCCCCCAGACAGAACATTGGCATGTTATAATGCTATTCATGTCAAAAATGTGCTTTATATTAAAATAGAATGAGAACTGCTGTACTATCTCAGCCAAAGAGCTATGATTCCCACTGCACTTTTCTTGGTATGAGAGGCACCCTCCAGTCTTTTTGTTGACTCTGCTTCTCTCCTGTGCCTTTTCCATGATCAGGTCAAGTTACATTGTCTCTGCCTGTAGTACTGAAGTAACCTGCTATCTCACCTTCTGGAACTGTGATCTACTCTGCAGCCATAATGACATATTTTTAACAATTCAGATCTGATCATGTTAACTCCTTGCTTAAAACCCAGTTATTACTTTTCACTGCTGCAAGGTTAAAGATCTCAATCCTCTAGCTTTATCTCATATCTCTGTGTACCCCAGCCACTGTCTTAGATGTTTGTTATTGTAACAAAAACGTTTGTTTTCAGTAGCGTTTTTGAGGTAATATTGATAAATAATAAATTGCACAAATATAAAGTGTGCCTTTAGATAAGTTCGACATATGTGTTAAACACATGTTTAATCACAATCAAAATAGTTAGTAAATCCACCATCTATAAAAGTCTCCTCATCCTCCTTTGTTGTTGTTGGTGTTGTTAAGTGCTGTCGAGTCGGTATCCGATGCATAGCGACCCTCTGTACCACAAGGGAAACACTATTGCCAGTGCTTCTCTGCTGTTCATAGGGTTTTCAATGGCAGATTGATTTTTGGGAGGGGGTCGCCAGGTCCTTCTCCCAAACCTACAGCTTCTGGTGTTCCCAGGCGGTCTCCCATCCAGGTACTAACCAGGCCCGACCCTGCTTAGCTTCCGAGATCTGACGGGATCGGATGACACAGGGCTACAGCTGCAGGCCATTCATCCTCCTTTATATTCCCTTATTAAGATACTGCAAAATTGTTTTCCAAAGTATTTGTATCATTTTCCATTCCCATCATTAGTATATGAGAGTTCTAGTTCCTCATCTTCAAAAACATAATATTTTCAGGGTTTATTTTAGCCACTCTAATGGGTATGTCCTACAGCTGTACCACTGTGGCTTCTGATCCCATCAGATCTCGCAAGTTAAGCAGGGTCAGGCCTGGTTAGTACTTGAATGTGAGACCGTCTGGAAACACCAGGTGCTGTAGGCTTGGGAGGAGCCAGCAACACACTCCCACCCCCGCCAAAAAAAATCAGCCGTTGAAAATCCTAGGAATAGCAGAGAAGCACTAACAATAGTGTTTCGCCTGTTGTATGTAGGGTCACTATGAGTCAGATACTGACTTGATGGCACCTAATGAAAACAACAATGGGGTATGTAATGGGCATATCAGTATAGTTTCAGTAGGCACTCCACTAATCACTATTAATGTTGAACATGTTTCTATGTGCTTATTTTACATTTGCATATCTTTGGTGAACAGTTTTTTCAAGTTTTTGTCTTTTTAAAAATCAGGTTATTTGTTGGATCTTAAGAGGTTCTTTGGGGCTGGGATTTAGCTCAGTTGGTAGAGCGCTGCGCTGCGGTCTCTGAGGTCCCGAGTTCAATTCCCAGCACCCCAAAAATGGGAGAAGGACCTGGCAATCCACTCCCAAGGCAATCCCGAAACAGTCAGCCATTGAAAACCCTATGAGGGTCGCTATGAGTCGGATACCGACTCGACGGCACCTAACAACAACAACAAGAGGTTCTTTATATCTATTCTGGACACCATTCCTTTATCAGCTATGTTTTTTGAAAAAACTTTTCCCCTCATTTGTGGTTTGTGTATACATCCTCTTAATAGTGCCTTTTTTCAGCAATGATATTTTTTTTCCAGTGCTAAGGATTGAACTCAGGACCTCATGGATGCTAGACAAGTACTCATAGTTGTTTTCAAGGAGCAGGAGGTTTTTTTTTTGTTGTTGTTGTTGTTATGTTTTGTTTCGATGCTGGTGGTTGAACCCAGGGCTTTGCACTTGCATGCTTTGCAAGTGCTAGACCACTGAGCTGTACCCCAGCCCTTTTTTTTTTTTTTTAACTTTTTCGAGACAGGGTCTCACTAAGTTATGAAGACTGCCTCTGGTTTCGAACTTGTGATCCTCCTGCCACTGCCTCCCGAGCCGCTGGGATTACAGGCGTGTGCCACTGTGCCCAGCAAGGAGCAGGAGTTTTAAGTTTTGAAGTCCAATTTATGTGTTTGTTCGATTACAGATTTTGATTTTGTATCATATGTAAGAAATCTTTCTCTAGCCCTAGGCCAGAAACATCCTCTCTACTTTCTTCTAGAAGTGTTGTGTTGTTGTTGTTAGGTGCTGTCGAGTTGGTATCGACTCATAGCGACCCTCATAGGGTTTTCAATGGCTGGCTGTTTCGGGATCGCCTTGGGATTGGATTGCCAGGTCCTTCTCCCATTTTTGCTGTGCTGGGAATTGAACTCGGGATCTTAGAAACTGCAGCGCAACGCTCTACCAACTGAGCTAAATCCCAGCCCCAAGAAGTGTTGTAGTTTTAGGCTTTATATTTAGATCTATGATCTATTTTGAGTTCATTTCTTTGTATAGTGTGAGGCTCATTTTTGGATTTGTATATCCGATTGTTCCAGGATCATATCTTGAAAGGGCTATTCTTTCTCCAGTGCACTGTCATTGTGCCTTTGTCAAAAATAACTTGGCTATTTATGTGTTGGGTCTGTTTCTGTACTTCCTATGGTATTCCATTGATTGATTTAGCTTTCTTTATACCAGTATCACACAATTTTGAGTACTATAGACTCATAATCTTTGAAATTAACCCTCCATCCTTTCTATCTTGTTATTTTTAGGGTTATTTTGGTATTCTAGATCCTTTTCATTTCCATATGTATTTTGTTTTCTTGTTTTTGTTTTTTGTGTGGTGCTGATGATTGACCCCTGGACCTCAACAAGAGGTCTGCCACTAAACTAAATCCCCAGCACTCCATAGAATTTTTGGAATCAGCTTCGTACTTAACAAAAGAAAGCCTGAAAGCCTGCTGGAAATTAGGTCAGAAAGAACATCTTAATAATGAGTCTTTCAACTCATGAGCAAAGTATATACCTATATTTACATAGGTTGCATTTAATTTTCTCAGTAATATTTTATATTTGTTAGTATATCAATCTTTCCACATTTTCTCAGATTTATGTTTCAGATATTTTAATAAAGTAGATGTGTTGTTGTTAGGTGGCATCAAGTTGTGTCTGACTCATAGCGGCCCTTATATAGTTTTCAATGTCTGACTGTTTCGGGACTGCTTCAGGAGTGGATTGCCGCATCCTTCTCCCATTTTTGCAGTGCTGGGAATTGAACTTGGGACCTCAGAGACTGCAAGCAGCCAGCACTTTACCAACTGAGCAAAATCCCAGCCTCAATAGAGTAGTTTTTCTCAAACAGAAATATATTTTGACTTTTAATTGACACATAGTAATTGAATATAAATATGGGGCACAGTGTGACAAATTCCAATGCATATAAGCAATATGTAACTATCAGATCAGGGTTATTGCATATCTATCACCTCAGACATTTATCATTTCTGTCATTTATCATTTTGGGAACACTCAAAATTTTCTCTACTAGCTATTTTGAAATATTCAATGGATTGTTGTCAACCACAGTTATCCTACTGTGCTATGGATATTAGAAGTGATTTCTCCTTTCCTAGTGCCTTGTCCCCTTAACCGGCCTCTTCACCTTCCTCTCCCAGGCTCTGATGACCCCTGTTCTACTCTCTACGTCTATATCATGGCGGCTGCACAGAAGTTTTTCACTTTCATTGATCTCCTCAAAGTGTTTGATTTCATTAATTTTCTGGGCCTTTATTGTTTTCTGATTAACTGGTTTTATCTTTGATATTACTGTGTTGTTGTTGTTAGGTGCCTTTGAGTTGGTATCCGACTCATAGCGACCCTCATAGGGTTTTCAATGGCTGACTGTTTCAGGATTGCCGTGGGAGTGGATTGCCAGGCCCTTCTCCCATTTTTGTGGTGCTGGAAATTGAACTCGGGACCTCAGAGACTGCAGCGCAGCGCTCTACCAACTGAGCTAAATCCCAGCCCCTGATATTACTGTAGTATGTGTGAATTCCTGTAACAAAATACCATAGTCTAGGCAGCTAGCAAATAACAGAAATTTATTTCCCCAAATTCTAGAGGCCAGGAAGTCCAAAATCAAGAAACTAGGAGATTTGCTGTCTTGTAAGGGTCTGCTTCCTGGTTTGTAGATGGATCACTTCCCTGTTTCTGTTTCTAAAAGCACTAATCCTATTCCAGGGGGCTCTGCCCTTATTATTTAATCACCTTCTAAAGGTCCATCTCTTACTACCCTCACCTTGGTTGGTTAGAGTTCACCTTATGGATTTTAAGGGGGGGGGCACAAACATCCAGGTTATAGCAAATGTTTATAATTTCCTTGTTCTTCATTTAGATTTAATTTGTTCTTTCTAGTTTCTTAAAGTGTAAGTTAAGGTCATTGATTTGAGAGTCTTCTGATAGAAATATTCAGTACTACACATTTTCACCTAAGTATTGCTGCAGCTACATTTCATAAATGTAGTATTATGGGTTTTTTGTTCAGTTAAAATGCTTTCTAGTTTTTATTTTCATTATATTTTAGATCCATATTTTTTAGGGAATATACTTTGCATGGCTTAAGTCATTTTGACTTAATCTTTTCATTACGATTTAGTGTATAGTTGTAGACTGTGTCCTATTTTGGGAAGAAAAGCAGTGCTGTTCAGGTCAACTATAATCTTGTCAACTTTCTGTTACTTATTTGAGTAATGGATAGTGAAATCTCAGATGATACTTGTGAATTTGCCTACTTCTTTTTGCAGTTCTATCAATTTTTTCTCCAAGTGTTTTGAAGTTATTATTGGGTTCATAAACATTCAGGTCATTATGAAATGACCCTGGTTATTGCTGGTAACTGTTTTTGCTATGAAATGTACTTTGATATTGATATACCTGTTCTTGGTCTTCTTTTGTTAAGTGTTAACATGGTATAACTGTTTCCATCTTCTTAACCAATCTGTGTCTTTATATTTAAAGTATATTTCTTATTGGCAGCATATAATCGGGTCTTCCTTTTTTATCCAGTCAGACAACCTGCCTTTCACTTGAAGTTTTGAGACCATTTTCATTTCACATGACTATTGATATATAGTTGACCCTTGAACAATGTCAGACTTAGGAGGGGTATGAGCGGTTGAAAACCTGTGTGTATATTTTGACTCTCCAAAAATTTAAGTATAAATAACATGCTGTTGATTGGAAGTCTTAGCATAACATAACATAACATAACATAAACAGTGGAATAACACATGTGTTATTGTTAAATGTGTTAAATGTGTTAAATGTGTTAATGTGTTAAATGTATTATATATGGTGAAAGATTGGGGCTGGGGTTTGGCTCAGTTGGTAGAATGTTGCTCTGCATTCTCTAAGGCCCTGGGTTCAATCCCCAGCACCACAAAAATGGGAGAAGGACATGGCAATCCACCCTCCAACCAATCTCAAAACAATCAGCTATTGAAAACCCTGTGAGGGTTGCTATGAGTTGGCCTCCAAACAAAAAAATGGTGAAAGATACACAAGAAGAGGGACAAATCACTTTTTACTGTTGTAGGCAACTCACTGGAGAGGCAAATTGCTACTGGAGAGATGATTAGCATTCTGTGGCCTTTTAAGTGATGATCCTAACACTTGAGCTCACCACAGGGGCAGCTGTGAAATTACTGCATTAATGCAGTAATATAATTCAACATCATCACACTCATTTAAGTTCTCTTGACTTGGAATGGCACCATGATAGGTCTATAAATGTTGAGAGCACACATATTGATAAATTTCAACTTGTTATAAAAGATTTGTTTGTATTTTGTGGTAGCAAATGATAAAACAGTCTATTATTTACATATATCTTATGCATTCAGGACATACATTTTCTTAATTTTTTTGTATATTTTCAGGCTTTGTGGTCCATCTGGAAGTTTTCTCAAATTGTCTCAACTCTAAAAAAAATCTTCATATAAGTAAATCTGCACAGTTCCATCCTGTGCTGTTAAAAAGTCAACTGCAATTAGATTTGTCTGTCATCATTTAGTTTGATTTCTCTCAGTTTTCATTTCTACAAGTTTGACTGTGTTTTCTAAAAATATCTTTCAAGGCTCTGCTTCACTTTTTGAATTTCATTTGGAGATATAGTTAAGTTAGCTGTAGACAGCTTCTTCTTTCCTAGTCTTGTTCTTATGAGTTTTTAGGTGTATCAGAACAATGTGCAGCCCAGGGATTATTCTCCACTTCTGAGCCAAGACCTTTCTGATTACTCTTGCCCAAGCGTGGCCAGCCTTTTGGCTTCCCTGGGCCACATGGAGTAAAGAGAAATTGTCTTGTGCTGCACACAAATTATATAATATAGTTAGTGTATATACATAATAAGACTTATTTTTATATGTTCATATTATAAAGTTTAGAGAAATGAGAACAATATAAAATTGTGGGGGCGTATTACTTTCTGTTCTGGGCTGTTTGCAGCCCATGGGCTACAGGTTAGCCATCCCTGCTCTGCCTAATGTCCAGTGAATTATGAATTGACAAACTCCAGTCCAACCTGGCTGATGAGAATAGACACTCTTCTTGGCACCATGTGAGAACCAAGCAGTATTTCCTCTAATATTTTCAGGTGTTCTCTTAGTCTCAGGAATTTCCTGGCATATGTATTTTTTATTACTCTCTGCTAAACTTTGGGCAGGCGCTACAGATCTCCGGAGTTCTTCCCTATCTCACTTTGTCATCTATAGGATTCTGACTTGTGATCTCTATCTGACTTGGTTTTAGCAGACCCTTGGCTTCATTGGCTCAGCTCAGGTAGTCTGGTGGGCTCCACTTCAATTCTATCTCCTTGTGCCATAGCCTGGAAGCTACCTCACAAATGGAAGCTGGGATATTTGGGGGGCTTGCTCATCTGTTTCTCATCAACTGGAGATCATTGTCTTGATCACCTGAAGTTCATTGTCTTGGTAATTATTTTAATGTTTTTTTTTCTGTTTTGTTTTGGATTCTTTCAGAAAAGAGCATAAATCATCTCTGTTACTTCATTTGTGTTTGGTGTATTTTGTTTATTTTGCTTTGAGTTGTTTCAGGAAAGAGTGTAAATTAGTGCCACCAATCAGCTGGCTGGGGTACTTTTGCTCTACCTGGATAGAAATTATGCGTAGGCAAGGAAAAGCCCTTCAAATGCTAGTCTAAAGCTGCAGTTGTGTCCCTTGGCATTTGACAGCACCAACATCGAGCAGTGACAGCAGACTGATTGGAGCAGCAGCAGCAAGCAGAGCTTTCTAGTGTTATAGCTCTTATATAGGCCAAGGAAGTTGAGATTCCTTAGGCTTCTAGTGTCACAACTACTATGCAGACCCAGGAGGGGGGACTCCTAAACCCTTAAGTGTTATAGCTCTTAGGTAGGCTGAGGAGGTCAGAATACCTCAGGTTTAATAGCAGCTGGCATTACAGCTTTCAGGTGGGACTGGGTATCAGGATTCCTCAGCCCTAGACAGCAGCCAATGTTACAGCTGCAGGGCCTATGGTCTGAGACCCTTGGAACTAAAGACTTGGCAACTCTCTGGAATTCTTCCAGTGACTGTTGTTGTTGTTGTTGTTAGGTGCCACCAAGTTGTGTCCAACTCATAGCGACCCTCATAGGGTTTTCAATGGCTGATTGTTTTCGGTATTGCCTCGGGAATGGATTGCCACGTCCTTCTCCCATTTCCTGTGACTAAGGCTGGGAATTTGTCTTTTCTAGCTCTTTGTAGCCATTACTTTACCTTTAACTATTGCTCTTCTTCCTGCTCTGGTCACTCTCTCAAACTGTCTAGTTGCCTCTTATTGCTATGGTCACTGTCACTGTTGCCACCATTTGGGAGGCAGCAATTACAGGCTTTCTGCTGCTGCAGCTGCTGCTCCTGCTACTGCCAATCAATCTGGCAACCTAATTACTTCTTCATGTCTCAAGGAGTCAGCCACTTTGCTGCTTCTGCAGTTCAGCATTCTGGCTCCTGTGTTGTCTCTGCCACTGCTGCTCTACTGACTCTGCTGTCCTTTGCCACTGCTGTCATTTCTGTTCTGCTGTCTCTACTTCTTATTTCTTTGTGTTACTTGCTCAACCCACACTAATAAAAGTAGGCAAAGACTACTTGAGGGAAGCCTTTATTGGGCCTAATGTTGTGACATCAGCAGGCAGCACAGAAGGGTGTCATCTCCTGGATAGCTCAGTTCAAGTGAGCTGAATAGCCTTCTTATTCAGGGAAGTTTGCACCAATCACAGAAATGAAGGTTTATGTTTGCACCAATCACAGCAGTCCCTCTGCTGGGCCACTAGGGGTTGACTTGAGTTGGTCATAGGGTCATCTAGAATTCACCGAGGTTTGTGATAGCAAAAAGTCCACTGCAAACCACAAACTATTTGAAACTACCGTGGCTGGAGGGGCACCCTCAGAAGCTGGAGTTGTGCTGCAGTGCAGATTGTCACATGGCTTTCTCAAGGCATCTATGAAATGTTCAAAACCACTGGGGCTGGTATAAGAATGGTTCAGCTGGATGCTTGACTGAGAATTCTTTACTCTAAGCAGTCAGGGTAGCAAGGGAGAGTCTAACAGCTGCCAGTTAAGAACTCAGATTGCCCCATCCCTCAACATCTGTACAGCAGAAGGAGCACTTTTAATAAGAATGAAAAAAACCTTATCATTAACATTGGTGTTGATTTTATTGATGTATTAATAACACTGCGCACCCAGCACCCCAAGGGGAGGTGGGCTCCCCTCATCTGTCTCATCATCATCTTTTGATTTGGCTAGAAGCAGACTGCAATAGAGCCCTAGCCCATGCCGTGGACTGACTGGAACACTCTTTTTTATCTCTGCCTATCTGCTTCCTCTCTGGCCTACATTTCTCATTGTAGCCATCTATCCCTTAGGGATATGTTTCTGGTTGCAGTTTAGATCAAACTCCCTTAGGTGATCACAGAACTCTGTTTTCTAACAGCATTTATCTTAATTTGTAATGGTCATTTTACTTGTCTTTCATCTCTACCAGACTTTAAGTTAAACAAAGGCATAGCCTCTGTTTTATCCGTAGAGCTTAGAATATGTTCCACATTATATGCACTCAATACATATTTATTCAGTACATGAATGAGTGAATGTGAAAATTTACAGTCCTTCATATACAAAAAGTAATCATTTGTTTTATTTCTATCTTGTTTTTCCCCAATTCAGATTCTGGTAGCCTAATGAGAATCCAGGATATAATTCATTCATATAAAAGATTAATACATCTTAAAAATACTCACTGTGAAGTACTTACCAGAAAAATTGAAAAAATGGAAAATAATATTAGTAGACTACAAAAGGAGCTATCAGAAACAGAGCATAAAAAAGAAAAACAAGAGCACGAACTCTGCTCTTTGAGGTATGATACTCTAGTTTGAAAGAAATATTTGAGGGCTAGAGGATAGAGCTCGGGGTAGCCTGCATGCCTAGCATGCATAAGGGCCCAGGTTTGATCACAAGCACTGGAAAAATTTCAAATTTTGAGCTGAGTGAGGTGGTACACACCTATAATCCCAGCATGAGAGAACCTGAGGCAGGAAGATTTTGAGTTCAAGGCCAACCAGGGCTATAGAGAGAGGCCCTATTTCAAAAAACAACAAAAAAAGTTTGAACTATTTATTTTACAGTACAGATATGTAGGTCTGGGGTTTAGCTCATTTGGTAGAGTGCTGCTCCATACTTTCTAAGGGCCTAGGTTCAATCCACAGCTCTGCAAAAATGGGAGAAGAACATGGCAATCCATTCCCGAAGCAATCCCCAAACAATCAGCCATTGAAAACCCTGTGAAGGTTGCTATGACTTGGATCCAATTCTGCAGAACCTAACAACAACAACAGATATGCAGGGGAATTTTTGTAATTGTTGTCTTACTTCCTGGGATTTTGCAAAGGAGAAAATCTTCTGAGACTTACAGAGTGTGAAATCCTTGAAAATAATATAACAAGTTGTTAACTATTAATATCTCTACTAATTAAAATCATACTCTTCAAAATCTGAATTTTAATAACTGTATAGAAATCTCACTATCAAGTAGAATCTTGGCTTTTTATATTATAATTAATGCTGCAAGGAACGTTGTCTATATAAATTATTTTCTGTATTTATAATTATTTTGAATGAATTCTTCAATATAGAATTACTTGACTAAACTACAGAAACTAAAGAATTTTGATGAAATTTTCTAAATTGTTCTAAAGAAAGTTTATATTACTGTCCAATTGCACCAACAGAGTACGAAATGGCCATTTTTCTCAAACCAGAAAATATTTTTAAAACATCTATACAGTTTTTTATTTCTTTGTTGATGCTGAGGGTAAAACCCAGGACCTCACATATGCTAAGCAAGAGCTCTACCACTGAGCTAGACCTAAAGCTATGGTTTTATTCTTTTATTAGTATTTCAATTGTACATATTTCTAGGATACTGAGTGATAACTCATTTCACATATATCATGTGCGATTATCAAATCAAGATTTGTTTTGTTTGGTTTGGCATTGGTAAAGTGAAATGGGTTTATTTATAGTTTTGGCCAGCACTGCAGAGAGAAAATTCCTCAGTTTCTCCCTGTCTTTCCTGTAGCAATGTTACAATTTATACAAAAGACTAAACAAAAGGCAGAAAACAGGCATATGTAGATTTAGATGGGATAAGTTATTAGAATTGTGAGGAGTCCTTTCTTGGGGTTGGGGATAGCTCTCTATGGGAGTTCCTGAGCAAATTTTAATTCTTTAGGGTTTATTTTTTTTCAGGATTCCTGATGTAATCTTAGAAGCTTGCTGCATGAATCATAGACCTCCTGTCTTAGACTGTATTTTTTTGCAAGTTAACAGATTCTGCAGTTGAGAGACTCACTAAGACTTTCCTCCTCTCTTTTGCTTATAGCCCCAGGGTAGGGCTTTCACTACTGTGCCACCAAGTGCTGAATGTTAGGACTCTGTGTTTCTGCTATATTGTAAAGTCAAGTACTTTTGACTTTTACCTGGTCACTGACTATCTGCTCTTTCACTCTGGTACTTTTCCAAGATACCCTATCTCTCTCCAGCCATGTACCTATTGTTTTGGTTTGGTTTTGTGGACACACAGAAAAGTGCTAGATGTCTCTAATATTCCATCTTTCAATCCCTCTCATGTTTTGTACCTTATGAGGATTATATTATCTGTAATCTTGTGTTTTATTATTTATTTAACAGTTTGATATATTTTTTTCATCTCTCCTATTATCTTCTCATGACTGCTTTCCCTCATCCCCTCCCACCAGTGGTCCTCTTTCTATTTGTATGTCTTGTTTGTGTATATATCTTTTTGTCTATATAGATCCCAATTTTGCCTCAAGGGGTAAATTTGTCATGCTCCCTTTCCTTTTTCCCATTATCCTTCTTGCCTCTGCTCTTCTTTTTAGTTCATTTTCTTTACCTATATAGGTCCCTTACACTTTCATGATATACATATTTTAACATTGAATATATATTGAAATCTGACATCCACATAATGAGAGAGAAAACATGTAATGTTTGTCCTTCTGGGTCTGGCTTATTTCATTTAAAATGATGATCTCTAGTTCTTTCCAATTTCCAGAAATAATTTTGCCCTTCTTTATGGCCTAATAAAACTCCATAGAGTATAAATACCATAATTTCCTTATCCATGCATCCTTTGACAGACACCTAGGTTGATTCTATATTATGACTATTGTGAATAACCCCATGATAAACATGGATGAGCAGGTATCTCTGTGGTGTATTGACTTATATTCCTTTGGATATATAACCAGGAGTGGCATAGCCAGGTCATATTGTAGTTGTATTTTTAGTTTTTTGAGGAACTTCTGTTCTGATTTCCATAGTAGATGCACCAAACTGCAATCCCACCAGTAGTGTAATAGGGTTCCTTTCTCCCCACATCCTAGCCAGCGTTTGTTGTTGTTTAGTTGATGTTATCCATTCTGACTGGGGTGAGATGGTATCTCAATGTAGCTTTAATTTGAATTTCCTTGATGGCTAAGGATGTTGAACATTTTTCATATGATTGTTGGCCATTTGTATTTCTTCTTTTAAGAACTGTATGTTCAGTTCACTTGCCCATTTTTTGACTGGATACTTTGCTTTTCTGGTGTTTCATTTTTTGAGCTATTTATATGTTCTGGATAATAATCCCCTGCCTGATGTGTAACTGGCAAAGGTGTTTTCTCATTCTGTAGGTTGTCTCTTCACTCTGATAATTGTGTCCTTTCATGTGCAAAAGCTTTTTGATTTCATGCAATCCCATTTGTCAATTCTTGCTGTTGTTTCTCACGCTATTGAGGTGCCTATGTCTTTGAGTGTTATCCTTATGTTCTCTTTAGTTCTTCTAGGCCTCTCACGAAGTTTATTCTTTCCTGTACTCTTGTGTGGAGACTGTCCTTTTTCCTCCTCTGTCTGTAGAATTCCTTTAAGTATCTTCTGTAATGCTGGCTTGGTGGTCATGTATTGCTTTAGTGTGTGCTTGTCTTGGAATGTTTTAATTCTCCATCAATTTTATGTTATTTTATTTTATTTTTTGTGGTACTGGGAGGTTGAACCAAGGGGGTTTGTGCATGCTTTGCAAGTGTTCAACCACTGAACTGCACCCCTAGCCCATTATTTTACTTTTTATTTTGAGACAGGGTCTTGCTAAGTTATACAAGCTACTTCTGGTCTCAAACTGGAATCCTCATACCTCTGCCTCCTGAGTCACTGGGATTACAGGTGTGAGCCACTGTGCCCTAATTCTCCATCAATTTTAAATGACAACTTTGATGGATATAATAATCTTGGTTGGCAGTTATTTACTTTCAGGGCTTGAAATATATCATTGTATGCTTCCCAGATTTTAGGGTTTGAACTGAAAGATCTGATGTTACTCTAATGGATTTTCCTTTGTAAGTGAGTTAGTGTTTTTTCTCTTGCAGATTTTAATATTATTTCTTTGTTCTACAGTCTTGGCTTTTTGCTTACCATGTGCCATGGGGAGGATCTTTTCTAGTCATGTCCATTTGGTGTTCTAAATGTCTCTTATGGTTGGATATCCATTTCTTTCCCCAGATTTGGAGAATTTGCTGCTATAATTTCATTAAATAAGTTTTGTGTGCCTTTACTTTTTATCTCATCTCCTTTTCCTATCCCATGGATTCTTAGGTTTGGTTTCTTGATCATGTCCCAAAGTTCTTGAAAATTGTGATCATGTTCTTTTTTTTTCTTTGTTAATACCTGAATGTAGTATTTGTTCAACCTTTTCTTCTATCCCTGGTATTCTATCTTCTACTTCATCTAGTCCACTGATGATGCTTTCCCTTGTGTTTTTTACTTGATTTATAGAGTTCTCCATTTCCAACATTTTGTTTGTTTTTTTCAAAATCTCAATTTCCTTTATGAATTTCTCATCCATTTTGCAGACTTTGCCTTCTACATTTGTGACTTTTTGACCTTGGTTCTGTTTTGATTTCCTTACTTTATTAATTTGTTTGTGTCCTCTTTGAAGTCACTGATCATTTTTTACAAGTAGACTTTTAAATTCTGGGATATTTCAACTGTTTCAGTATCTTTGGATTCAGTGGTTAAAGAATCATCATCTTTTGGAGATGTGTTGCCTTGCTTTTTCATGTTTCTTGTGTTTCTGGACATGGTGGTACACACTTGTCATCCCACTGACTCAGGAGACTGAGGCAGGAGGATCTTGAGTTTGAGGCCAGAAGTAGCCTAACTCTGAGATCCTGTCTCAAAATAAAAATTAAAAACCAGGTTAGAGGTGAAGCCTAATAGAGCACTTGCAAAGTATGTGTGAGGCCTTGAGTTCAACCTCCAAGTACCATAAAAAGGAGTTAAGGTTGGGGGTGTGGCTCACTGGTAGAGCACTTGCTTATCATGTGGGAGCTCCTAGGTACATCTCCCAGTTCTGTAAAGAAAACAAAAAGTGAGATAACAGACTACTTAGACTAGTCATGGATTATACTAATGTGTTCATATATGTTGCATGAAAAAGAGAAAAAGTTGCTGAAGTTGTAAGTCATTCTTAGGGAAACCTGTAATATTTCATGTAGATGAAATTTTGTTTCTAGTGACTTTATAAACTTGTAAACAATGATTTTTTAAAAAGTTAACTTTAAACTCTCTTCTTTGAGGAGTAATTATGACTGTAAAAAAATAAGTTTTATACTCATAACTTTACTGAATAATTTCAAAATTCCTTTGCTATAATATTTACTAGAGTTACTAGTAATGGAAATCTACTGATCAACAGAATGTTCTTTCCTTGTTACCTTTCAACTCCATATGTCCTTTGGAAGAGATGGGAATGAGAAATTTAAAACAGAGAGCTAGAAGAAAAACATAGTCACAACATAGAAAATTTATTATGATAATAAATCAACGTATAAAGAGACAGATGACAAGATGAACTTTATATTTTCTAACCAAATGAAGTAAAATAATCATATTTAACTGCAGGTTTGCCTTAAAACAAGAAGAGGAGAAGAGAATAAATGCTGATTGGCTTTATGAGAAAATTAAGAAACAGCTAAGAGAAAAAGAAGAGCAATATAATAAAGAAGTTGAAAAGAAACAACAACTTGAAATCTGTGTTAGGACACTAGATACGGAACTGAAGACTGTAAGAAATAATTTGAGTCAGGTAACTTAATCTTTGGTAAAAAAAAGTGTTCATATTTCTAACTTTATTTTGTCAATGTCACTTCTTTGATTCGATACATACAGCCATATGTTGCTTAACAACAGAAATACGAAGATTCCCTAGCAAGATGGCAGAATGGAAGCAGCCCCTGTGAGACCCAACAGGACTACAGAGCAAATTCAGGGAACACTGGCCCTCATTCTGATTAGCAATGAACAACAAGTGAACAAACTTCTTACTGGAGGTGACAGGCCATGCTCAGAGCACAGGCAACAGAGAACTTGCACAGCAAGACTGAGAAAATGGGATCTCCTTCAGACACACAGTACTGCATCCCAGCGGAGCAAAAGAAGCTTTACCCAAGATGTGAATCAAAAATTTATTGCCTTGCAGAGCAGCCAGCCAATAATTTGGGATTAACCCCTGAGCAGCAATTCTGTGAAGGTAGTATATAACTTTTGGCTGGTGGACAGAGGTTCAGCCATCTGCGGGGCATGAGCTAACTAGAAGTGCTTTCACCTGTGCTTACCACTTGAAATTCCAGCATAAGGAGACACAGAGTCCAGGAAGGCCTTCCAGCCAAGCCTTGCCCCTAAATAGGAAAGTATCCAGATGTGCTATCTCATAGGTCTGGTGAAAATTTCATGGCCAGTACCCCTAAGCAGTTCAACCACAGGTTGGCTCCTGATCTCCACAGCATGAGACACTGAGTCCAACTGTCCTACAAGAGCTGATAGGGGGATTAGGACCCTTTTAAAAATTTGTGATGCAATGCAGACCTCAAAGCAAGGGAGCTGCAATGGAAGCAGAATTCTAATAGGCTGCAAGACCCCAGAGCTGAAGAAAAATACCCCAAACGGGTGCATGGAGAGACTTGCAAGGTGTACCTGCACCATTTTTATTGTTGTTATTTGGTTTCTTTTTCTTTTTTCCTTTTTTCTTTCTTCTTCCTTTTTCTTTCACAGTCCACATTTTCCCTTTCATCAATTCCCTTTGCTCTTTTCATGTCTATTCACCTCGCATTTTCACCTTCCAGACTAGAGATAACCTTATCACTGCCCTTAAATGCCTAGATTCCTTAGCATCAAAGTGCTGCAGATCAGCTTAACTCCCTCTACTAAAGAACAGATACCCTTATTGCCAGTAAGTGATTAAGTTACCAGATTCATATATCTCAGCTCAGAAATATAAGGAAAATGAAACACTTAGATGATGGGATGAATCCAGATGATCATGACCCCCCAGAAATTAAAATTAAGCTATCAGGCAAGATATATTTGCCAGATAAAGAATTTAAAACTCTTCTTATAAAAATGATAACTGCTCTTAAAGAAAACACAATTCAACAGATGAATGCAATTAAGAGTACTGGGCCAAAAAACTATCCAATCTAGAAGAAAAATTCAACAGAGTGCTTGAAACTTTGAAAAAAAGCTGAAAAGAATTTTTGGAAATTAAATACTCAATAAACCATATAAAAACTACTGTAGAAAGCAACACTTGAAGATTGAATCAAGCAGAAGACAGAATATCAGGCCAAGAAGACAGGTCGAAGCGTTAATTTTCTCCCATATTAACAAGAAAAAATAAAAGAATATGACCTTAATTTTCAAGAAATATAGAACAAGATGTGGAAATGCAATCTAAGAATTCATGGTATACAAGAAGGTTTAGATGCTAAAACTAAAGGTCTAGATAGATTTTTAAACACTATAGTGCTAGAAATTTTCCCAAATTTAACTGAAGAAATAGATATCAAAACAACAGATATGTTCAGAACTCTGAATAGATATGACCAGAGCAGATTATCTTTTCACCATATTATAGTTACAAGGCTAAAACTTCAAAGCAAAGAAGCAATATTAAAGTCTATAAGAGAAAAATGCCAGCTTACATAGAAAGGTAATTCCATCAGAATAACCTTAGATCTCTTGACAGTGACTTTAAAAGTGAGGAGAGCATGGAATGAAATCTTTTAATTCTTGAAATCAAGTAGTTGCCAACCAAGACTTACATATCCTGCCAAGTTCCCTTTAGAATAGAAGGAGAAATAAAGACTCTCCAGGACAAAAACAAACAAACATTATAAGAACACCAAGCCAGCACTTCAGAGGATATGTAAAGGAGTTTTATCTACAGAAGAAAAAAGCCTCAAGCACAAGACAACAGGAATCAAACAACACAATCCTAGGAACTTAAGCTACCAAACCCCCAATATGAACAGGGGAGAAATTAAAGATCAATCAAAACCCAAACCAATGACAATAACCAATAAATCTATGCAAAACAATAAATTTTATTTAATAAAAACCTTTAACATTAATGTTCTGAATTTTTCTTTAAAATGATGTACATTAGCTGACTGGATGAACACAGAGGATCAAAAGTTTATTGTCTTCTAGACACCCAGCCCAGGACCTTGTGCAGTGGCACATACCTGTAATCCCAGTAACTTGGGAGGCAGAGGCAGGAGGACTGCAAGTTTGAGACCAGAGGTACACTGTTTCAAGATAAAAAGTTAAAAATGGGCTGAGTGTGCATCTCAGTGGTAGAGTGCTTGCAGAGGCCCTGGGTTGTTCAATCCCCAGTACGAGAGAGAGAGAGAGAGAGAGAGAGAGAGAGAGAGAGAGAGAGAGAGAGAGAGAGAGAGAGAGAGAGAGAGAGAGAGAGAGAGAGAGAGACAGAGAGAGAGAGAGAGAGAGAGAGAGAGAGAGAGAGAGAGAGAGACAGAGAGAGAGAGAGAGAGAGAGAGAGAGAGAGAGAGAGAGAGAGAGAGAGAGAGGGAGAGAGGAGAGATAGATCTCCTTCAAAAAGATCCCCACAAACTCAAAATGAAAGGATGGACACCAATCTATCAAGCCTAGTATTGTTACGTGCTGTCAAGTTGGGTCTGACTCTAGATACTAGAAAAGGATACTAGACAAGAAAAGGAGATGTGGTTATATGGATTTCTTGTAAAGTGGAGTTTAGTCCTAAATTAATTAGAAGAGGCAAAGGAGGATACTACTTATTAATACATGGATCACTCAATCAAGAAAACATAACAATCTTAAACATACATGCACCAAACATTGGTACACCTAATTACATAAAACAAACATGTGATGTTAAAGGGCTCACAGGCCCAAATACAATAATTATGGGGGACTTTGACAACTCACTTTAATCAACAGATAGATCAATCAAGCAAAAAAATCACAAACCCTGGATTTATACAGTACCATAGACCAACTGGACCTAAAAGAGACTTACAGAATATTTCAACCAGCAGAAGCAGAATATAGATACTTATCACCACGTGAAACTTTCTCCAAAATACACAACATTTTAATCCACAAAACTAGCCTCAACAAATTAAAAAAACTGAAATTAGCATTTGTATTGTGTCAGACCACAATGCAATAAAAACAGAAATTAACAGCAAGAGAAGCTATATAAACTTGAAAACATGGAAACTAAACAACACACTTTTGAATGACTGATGGGCCATTGAAGCAATCACTAGGGAAACTAAAAAGTTTCTAGAATCAAATGAAAATGAAGCCACACCTTACCAAAACCTTTGGAATATAGAAAAAGCAGTTCTACATGGGAAATTTATAGCAATGAGTGCTTATATTTAAAAATTAGATGTTGTTAGGTGCCATCAAGTTGGGTCTGACTCACAGCAAACCTATGTACAACAGAATGAAACACTCTGAGACACTGTGCCAGGCACACAATCTTTTTTATGTTTAAGCACATTGTTGTCATCACTGTGTCAATCCACCTACTTGAGGGCCTTCCTTTTCTTCATTGGCCTGCCACTGATGTCCTTTTCCAGGGATTGGTCCCTCCTGACAACATGTCCAAAGTACATGACATCTATCCTTGCTTCCAAGGAGCACTCTGGTTACATTTCTTCTAAGACAGATCTGCTCATTCCTTTGGCAATCGACGGTATATTCAATATTCATCATCAGCACCATAATTCAAAAGCATAAATTCTTCCTCTGATTCCTTATTCACTGTCAAGCTTTCATAATCATATGATACAACTGAAAATACCATGGCATGAGTCAGGTGCACCTTTGTCTTCAATGTGATATCTTTATTTTTCAACACTTTTAAGAGGTCTTCTGCAACAGCTTTTGCCAATACAATGTATCTTTTGATTTTTTGACTGCTATTTCTGTGAGTGTTGATTGTAGAACCAAGTAAAACAAAATCTTGGACAATCTCAAACTTTTCTCCATTTATCATGAAGTTGTGTACTGATCCAGTTGTAAGGACTTTTGTTTTCTTGATATTGAGGTACAATCCGTACTGAAGGCTGTGTTCTTTGATCTTCATCAGCATATGTTTCAAATTTTCTTCACTTTCAGCAAGCAAAGTTGTGTCATCTGCATAATGCAGGTTGTTAATGAGTCTTCCTTCAATCATGATGCTATGTTCTTCTTCATAAAGTCCAGCTTCTCAGATTATTTGCTCAGTATAAAGACTAAAGAGATAAAGTGAAAGGATGCAGTCCTGATGCACACCTTTCTTGACTTTAAACCAGGTAGTGTTACCTTCTTCTGTTTGAAGGATTGCCTCCTGGTCCATGTGCAAGTACCTCATGAGTACAATTAGGTGTTCTGGTATTCCCATTCTTCACAATGTTATTCATAATTTGTTATGATCCACACAGTCAAATGCCTTTGCAGAGTCAATAAAACATAGAGGGACATCTTTCTGGTATTCTCTGCTTTTGGCTAATATCCACCTGACATCAACATCAGCAATGATGTCCCTGTTTCCATGCCCTCTTTTAGATCTGGCTTGATTTTCTGGCAGTTCCTTGTCTATATACTGCTGCAGTCACGTTTGAATGATCTTTAGCAAAATTTTACTTTATGTGATATTAATGATATTATTTGATAATTCTCACATTCAGTTGGAACCTCTTTCATGGCAATAACCACAAACATGGATCTCTTCCAGTCAGTTGGCTAGGTAGCTGTTTTCCAAATCCCTTGGCATAAACAAGTGAGCACCTCCAGTGCTGTATCTATTTATTGAAACATATTAATTGGTATTACATCAGTTCCCAGAGCTTTGTGGTTTGCCAGTTCTTTCAAGACAGCTTCCACTTCTTCCTTCAGTACCATTGGTTCCTGATTATATGCAGCCTCTTGGAAATGGTTGATCATCAGCCAATTCTTTTTGGTATAATGACTCTACGTATTCCTTCCATCTTCTTTTGATGTTTCCTACATCATTTAATATTTTTCGTGTAGAATCCTTCACTATTGTTACTTGAGGCTTGAATTGTTTCAATTCTTTAAGCTTGAAAAAAACAAAACATGTGCTTCCCTGTTGGTTTTCTAGCTCCAGCCCTTTGCCCATATCATTATATTTGATTTTATCTTCTCAGGCTGCCCTATGAAATCTTCTGTTTGAAATCTTCTTTAACTTCATCATGTCTTCCTTTTACATTAGTTACTAGACATTCAAAGGTGAGTTTCAGAGTCTCTTTTGACATGTAATCTGGTCTTTTTTTTTTCCTGTCTTTTTAATAACCTCAAGGATGATATCTTCGATATCATGCTCAAACTCATCTGGTCTTCAATCATTAGTCTCTAACACATCAAATCTGTTCTTGAGGTGGTCTCTGAAATCCAGTGGGATATACTGACTGTCATGTCTTGGCTCTTGTACACATGTTCTAATTTTCTTTATTTCCAGTTTGGGCCTATATATGAGCAGTTGATGATCTGATCCAGTCAGTACCTGGTCTTGTTCTGACTTTCGATATTGAGGTTTTCCATCATCTTTTTCCACAAATGTAGTCAATTTGGTTCCCGTGTGCTCCATCTGGTGAATTCCATGTGTATAGTCACCATTTATGTTGCTGAAAAAATGTATTTACAATTAAAAGTTCGTTGGTCTGACAAAATTCTATCATGTATTCTCCAGCTGAATACTGAGCCTTCTTGTTTGTTTCTATGTTTTGCATTCCAGTCACCAGTAATTATCAGTACATTCTGATTGTATGTTCGATTGATTTCAGACCACAGAAACTGATAAAATCTTCCCTTTATTCATTTGTTTCCTTAGTGGTGGGTGTGTAAATTTGAATAATAGCCACATTAACTGGCCTTCCTTGTAGGTGTATGGATATTATTCTATCTCTGACAGCATTGTACTTCAGGACAGATCTTGATATGTCTTTTTTTGATGATGAATCCAACCCAATTTCTCTTTAATCTGTCATTCCCAGCATAGTAGTCTGCATGATTATGATTCAAAATGGCCCATGCCAGTCCATTTTAGCACACTGATGCCTAGAATGTCAATGTGTATGTGCTCCACTTCATTTTTGACAATTTCTAATTTTCCTAGATTCACACGATGTATATTCCACATTCCAATTACTAATGTATATTTACATTTTTCCTTGTCCTTTTCAGTTATGCCACATTAGCAACTGGAGGCCCTTGTGGCTTTACTCCAGAAGAAGAGGCAATTCTTCCCCAGTAGTCTTTTGAGTGCCTTCCAAACTTGGGGGTCACTTTCTGGCACTATATCTGACAATGTTTCTCGCTATTCATAGGATTTTTAATGGATTTTTTTGAGTGTGGGTTGCCACGTCCTCCCTAGTCCATCTTAGTCTCAAAGCTCAGCTGACACTTGTCTACCATGGATGACCTTGCTGGTATCTGTAACACTAGTGGCATAGCCTTCAGCATCATAGCAACACACAAGCCCTCACGTTATGGCAAACTGACAGATATGTGAGAGTATTTTCTTTAGCCATTTTCAAATATGTATGTGTATGTATTTGTGGGTACATACCTTGAAAACCAACTAAATGTGTCATGGAAAGTGTGGGGAATTTTAAAACCCTTTATGGATATACATAATATACATATTTTCCAGGAGTGTTTTTGGCCCATTGGATAAAGTAATTATCTTAATTCAAGCCAACTTACGTCCAGCAACTGAGTAGAGGCATTCACAGTGGTCTCATGCAAAGAAAAGGCTTTTAAGATTTACTCTAGAAATTGATTTTTTTTTCATGATCTCAAAACCTTTGTTACTAACAATGGATGTTTTAGTTTGGGGCTGTAATTTCACATCCTTGATATGTTAATATGGAGATTTGCTTATTACCTCCACTACTAGATCAGGAGGAAAAGTGTAGCCCCAGAAACTTTTTCTTGGATGTCATTTCTTTCCTTTTGAGAAGAGTAACTCTTTGCTCCAAGTAATCTCCTATATCAGTACAAAGAGTACTGTAATGAAAACATTAATATGCCATATCATATTTTTAGATTTTATCCCCAACCCAAAGGTTTTGTTTTTGTGTTTTGTTTTCTGTGGAGTAGGGGATTGTGTCCTCATATGCATGATACACAAGTGCTCTACCACTGAGTCATGTTTCTAGCCTTGGATCTGTGTATATTTACTTCATATATTCCAAGATAGCTTGTACAGAATGGCCATTACACCTTTATCAAAACTGCAAATGTTTTAGGTCATTTTTAAAAGTATTGGAAAAGTTAGACATTTCCTCTTCAGTTTTTTTTTTTTTTTCTGGTACTTGGGAGTTGCACATACTTTGCAAGTGCTCTACTACCTAGCCATTTTAATTTTTTTTTTTTTTTGTCTTTGAATCAAAGTCTTACTAAGTTATGGAGGCTGCCTCTGGCTTCCAACTCTTATCCTCCTGCCTCTGCCTCCTGAGTCACTGGAATTACAGGCATGCACCAGTGCACTGGGCATCCTTTTCAATTTGTTGTTTTTAGGTGCTGTCGAATAGGTGTCTGACTCACAGAAACCCTATGTACAACAGGTTAAACAGTATTGTTAGTGCTTCTCTGCTATTCATAGGGTTTTCAATGGCTGATTTTTTTTCAGAGTGGGTTGCCAGGTCCTTCTCTCCTTTTTCAATTTAGATGTATTTTAAATGCATAGAAATAGTCTAGTGTTGTAGTATTTATATCCAAAATATGAAAATAAAGAAAATTACCTAGATTTTGCCACTGAATTTTTAAAGCTACTTTATTGAGATATAATGGACATACCACACATTTCACCCATTTAAGATCTAAAATTCTATGTTTCTTAGTACTGTATATCACAGAGTTGCAATTTCATAACATTTTCATCACCTTGAAAAAAACCCCAGAAATCCCTTAGTTGTCACCCACCTAGTACCCCTATCTTCTCCAGTCCTAGAGACTTATCAATTTAACTTTTGTCTCTATAATTTCTCTGTACTGGACATTTTTACATACATAAGGCATACAATATTTAGTCTTTTGTGACTGGCTTCTTTCATTTAACATGTCTCCAGGGTTCATGTGTGTCATAGCAAGTCTCAGAACTTCATTTCTTTCTCTTGCTGAGTACTGTTCTGTTGTAGGGCTGTACCCATCATCCATTCACCAGTCGATGGGTCTTAGCCCCCTTCTACTCATTGGCTGTTATTAATAATGCTACTGTAGACATTTGTTATGAGATATTTTGTGGACATGTTTTTACCTCCCTGCTATTGGATTTTGTCCCCCGGGTTAATTGGGCTGATTTCATCATGCTTTTTAGTTAGCTGGTCTCATTTACTCAGAACTGGCTCACAATTCACTTTCTTCTGAAGCCTTCCCTGACTCCTCTGTCTCTCACTGATCTTACTCTTGTTAGGCCTTATGTGTACAGAACAGTTCAGCCCTTAATTTTGCAATTCTCTTATTGTTTTCTGTACATGAGATAGTCTTGTCTAAGTATAAATTTACCAAATGAGAGGGAATAATATCCTACAATATGCATATTTCCTAGACCTGAATAAACTAAAAATGCTTTTGCTTAACAGTTGTTAGGATAAAATTAAATACTTCACACCATATCAATGATTTTTTCTTTAAGACACTGACAGAATAAGGCTTTTTTAGCTCTGTGTGTGTGTGTGTGTGTGTGTGTGTGTGTGTGTGTGTGTGTGTATGTGTATGTGGTGCTTGGGGGTTGAACCCAGGGCCTCACATATACTTTGCAAGTCCTCTTCCAGTGGGCTACATCCTCAGCCCTTTTTTTATTCTTTTGGAAACAGGGTCTTGCCAAGGTACACAGGCTGCCTCTGGCCTTGAGCTTATGATCTTCCTGCTTTCTAGGCCACTGGGATTAAAGGTGTGTGCTACCATGCCCAGCTTGGCTTTTGGTCTACATGTATGTTAAGGAATTAGACACAAAATTGAAACCACTTAATCTGGCAGAGGAGGCTTGTTCTATCAAATGTTCATATTTTCTTGCTATGCAAAAACAGTGAGGTTTGCCTTCGTTATGTACCTAGAATAGAGATTTACAAATTTGTAGTAATTTACCATCTAAAAAGCTCCAACTATAGTTTTTCTGATATGCCATTCTCTATAACCTTCATCTTCTCATCAGAGTACTGGCTAAAGCCCAGCACACACAGTCTCTGGGAATGAATCAATTTGAGAGCTTTGATTTCATGACATAACCCAGTACTTCCAAGCCAGTGGCTCTCATCTGTCTCCATTGGTCATGTTGGTTAAATACTACTAATCCAAGAGGTGCTGCATGCATTGTGCTACATGTCCATTGCCACTCAGAGTACTTCTGAGAGACACAAAGCTGTAAATTATTGTAAGGGAACCAAAGTTTTTTGGCTAGTGAAAATAGTAAAAGCTTCATAGAGTACTGGGCATGTATTCTGGGCCTTGTGCTCCCCATTTGCTACCACTTTCAGTGGTGTGAGAAATGATTTAGTGCAAGTTGAGGACATCTTCCACTGGCATGCCACCTGCCTGAAAGTTCAAGCTTTATTGTAATATAAAATACAATAGTAATACTGCTAGTAGCAGATGTTGTATATAGCTTGCTGTGTACTATATACTCTTCTAAATACTGTGTGAATGCTCCCTAATTTAATCTTCCCCACAGCCCAGTGAGGTAGATATTATTGACTACCTTTGGCAGGTAAAGAAGTGAAGACACTGGAAAGTCAGCCTGCTCAGAGTCACATAGCTAGTAACTGATAGAGCTGGATTCAGACTTGACATTCAGGCTTCTGTGGAGATACTGCCTGACACACTAGTCCATGAGACACCTAGTTGTCCCTGAAAGCATTATGTTAATTATCATCATTGACATAGCTATGATCACACACACACACACACACACACACACACACACACACACAAATTTTAAATCACACCTGATAAGGTGATACTTGGTACTTAGGGTACAAAAATATAAATTATTACTATAGGGAATTCCATCTGTCCCCTGTTATACAATTTTTTTTTTCAAATTGAGCATCTGATAAGATATAATTTAAAAACAAAAATAGTGTTCAGTTCTAGAACAAGGACTGATAAACTTTTTGGTCAAGTGCCATATCATGTTATTTTAGGTTGCATGGGCCATTAGGTTCCCATTGTAACACCCTAGTTAACTCTGCAGTTACAACACAAAAGTAGCCATAAACAGTCTGCAGATGAAGGGGAACGGTTGTATTCCAATAAAATTGTAGAACAAAACATGGGATGGGCATATTTGTACTAGATTATTAGTGAATTTTTTTTCTTTGTTTTAGTTACAAGAAGCACAGGATCAACGTGCAAACGCTGTCCAACATGCTGAGAAGATGGAAGATCACATACAAAAGTATAATTTAAAGCAGCATATAAAATAACTTGAGTATAAAGCAAATAAGCAGTATGGCATAAGAAATATAGCAGTTATGATAATAAGTACATTTGTCTGGCTCTAATGAACATTTTCATCTTTAAATTACTTGAAATGCATAATTTAAGTCTGGGCATAAAGCTCAGTGTCAATAGCCATACTCCGTGGCATCCAATCTTGTTAGATCTTAAAAGCTAAGCAGGGTCAGGCCTACTTAGTACTTGGATGGGAGACCGCCTGGGAATACTGGCTGCTGTAGGCTTTGGAGAAGGACCCCCAAAGCAATCAGCCATTGAAAAGCCTATGAATAGCAGAGAAGTACTGACAATAGTGCTGGGAACTGCACAATGTCAGGGAGTAGTGTTTCATTCTGTTGTACATAGGATCACTATGAGTTAGAACTGACTCAACAACACCTAACAACAACAATAATATAGCTCAGTGATACATGTGTTAACACCCTGCATTTAATCACAGAGGCACAAGCAACAATAGTAATAAAAGAAAAGATGCATAATTTTGCATATTTTACCAAAATTTTACACATTATCTACAAAACTAAAGGATGCACTTACAAATCCTTTACTTTTCAAAATTTAAGAATTTTAGTAGTTACTCTTTCAGATATTTGTTCAGAAATTATGTGGTATTTTAAAAATTGATATGTGAGAATAATTACTTTAAAATATACATTTTAGGCTTACAGTTGAAAATGGCAAGTTAAAAGTTACAGTAAAAATGCAAGCAGAGAAAATTGAACAGCAAAAGAAAAACTTGTTAAGTGCAAATTTGGTAAGTTGTTCTCTTATTAATTTCTCTCATACTGGAAAGGAAGTTTTTCTCTAGTATTAATATGTAGGAATATTTGAGGCAGTATAAAAAATCTCATTGATAAAAATACTTGTATTCAGACCAGTGTGACTTGCTACTTGTAGTGCACATCAACTACTAGTTTCTGCAGGTGCAGAAACTAATGTTTCTTTTTTCTCCCCATTCACTTGTATTTGTTAGTCTTTCAAAGACTTAACAATCCAACAGAAAATATTGATGTATAATTCAGGATGCCAATACACTGCTGAATAGTGAAACCATATAATTTTTTACCAAGCAGAACAAGATTCTCTTTTCACTCATACCTTCCTTTGTAGGAACTAAAATCACAAGATTGCATTATGAACACTAAATTGGGGCAAGAAAGTAGTTGCTCCTACTAACTGCTTTCTTTAAATCCTACTAGATTCTTGACTTTCCATTCAGAACTATACCTAATGGGGTGCTAAGATTCAGATATGAAGTATCCTCCAAAAGGCTCTCATGGTCAAAATTTGATCCTCAGCTGACAGAGCCAATCGAGAGGTGACTGGACCACGATGGCACTAATTTCATCAGTGGATTAATCTACTGGAGAATTCACAGTTGAGTGGGCTATTAGGAGGTGGGGCCTAATTGGAGGAATAACTGGGGGTGTGTCTCTGAAGAGTATATCTGTTCCTGGCCCTTTCTTGCGATGGTCTCTCTGCTTCCTGGTTGCCATAAGGTGAGCAGGCTCCCCCACCACACTCCACCATGATGTTCTGCTTCTCCTCACACCTAAAGTCACAGGGCCAAAGGACCATGGCCTGAAACTCTAAAACTGTAAGCCAAAATGGATCTTTCTTCCTTTTTAATTGTTTTTCTCAGGTATTTGTCACAGAGTCAAAAAACAAAACAAACAAACAGAAAAAAAACCCCAGAAAACTGGTACAAAGAAGTGAAATCACTGCTCTAACAGAATCTGACCATGCAGTTTAAAAGTTTTTGTAAGTGATTTATTTAAGGAATTTGGAAACATTTAGAGAGGCAGCCAAGAGAAAGCCTAGAATGCTGTAAGCAGAGCTTGATGGGTGATTCTAGTAGAAGCTCAAAAGACCAGAATGCTGATAAAAATATGGAGAGTAAAGATTGTGCTCATATGGTTTCAGATGGAAACAAGGACTCCATTGGGAATTGGATTAAAGGCCATGGGTGTTCCACTCTGGCAAAAATTGTGTCTTCATTTTGCCCAATCCCTAAGACTTTGTATAAGGCTGAATGTAAAAAGATGGACTAATTATTCTGGTGGAGGAAATTTCAAGAAAGCCTAGCATTCAGGTTATTGCGTGGTTATTACTGGCTGCTTATAGCTAGGTTTATAGTGAGAATTGGGAGCAAAAAGCAGAATAGAAAGGTTTGAAAAACTTGTAGCTTGGATAGAAAAGTCTGTGTAAAGTTGAGGATAAGGCAGGCAATGTTTCTGAAGAGATTAGCACCATTTAAAAGAAACCAATTACTTTGCACTGGGACAATAGGAGAGATGTCTTCGGGACACTTCAGGAATCAGCAAGAACCAACCTATCAACTGCCTAAGGGTATAAAAGTATAAACTCACTTAAAAGACTTTCACTTGAGAAGGAAAGTATTGAAGTACACTGCTATCATAGGGCCACCTAAGAAGTTGTTTCTCCATGATTTCACCATGCTCAGTCACTCAGGTACTCAGAGGCTGCTGCAGCTCTGGTTGAAGGGGGTCTAGCTACCTTGTCAGCTAGCAACAGACCTTGGCATCATCCATGTGATGCTGGTTTTGCAGGCATGCAGAATGCAACAGCTACAGAGTCATGGAGGCTTCCAACCAGATTTTAAAGGAAAACCTGGGAGCCAGGTGTTGTGGCTCATGCCTGTAATCCCAGAGATGTGGAAGGCAGAGGCAGGAAGATAACAGGTTTAAAGCAAGAGGCAGTCTGCATAACTTAGTGAGACTCTGACTCAAAATAAAAAATGTGCTGATGTGGGGGTACAGCACAGTGGTAGACCACTTGCAAGGTATGTGTGAGAACCTGGATACAACCCACAAATACTGCAAACAAACAAAAAAAGGGAAACCTAGAAGGACATGCAATATGTAACAGGGCTACAGGGACAAGTATGAAGCTGTGAGAGTGAAGCCAAAGTTGCATTGGAAACCCCAGGAAGTTGGAGGTGCAAGGAATGTGGACTATTTGCCAAGCAAAGCCACTAATAGCAGGCAGAACCAACCCAGGAGGGAATTTGTATGGCCTGTGAATGGCTAGGTTGTAGAGCTGGTGGTTCCCAAGCTCTTTGAGGCTCACAAAATGTTACTCCTTGTGCCAGATGCAAGACATGGAACTACAGGGTTGAATATTTGCCCTTGTTTTGGTCAGATCCTTCCTTATTATTCTGCTATTCCTCCCTCTTGGAATGCAGATGTTTAACCTGTAGCACTATATTTTGGAACTTTCTTTTTGGTTTTACATAGGATTTAAACTAATAGTTGCCTTGAGTCCTAAATCAGACTTTGGACTTGGACTTCTGGGCAATGCTAGAACCGTGAACAATTTGGGAATGCTTGGAGAATAAATAAATACATTTTACATTATGAGATGTACAAAAACACCCTTTGGAGGCCAGGGGAATAATGTTGTGATTTGAATACATACTAATTGACCCCAAAAGGTTCATGTGTTGAGTGCTTGGTCTCCAGCTGGCAGATCCAGTCATTGAGAGGTGATTGGATCCTGAGGGTGTTAACTTCATCAGTGGATTAGCCATTCATGAATTCATAGATAAAGGGGCTATTAAGAATTAGGGCCTAGTTGCAGGAAGTAGGTCACTGGGAGTGTGCCTCTGAAGAGTATGTCTGTTCCTGGTCCCTTCCTGGCTGCAGTGAAGTGAGCAGCCTCCTGTGCCATACACACCTGCTTCTGTGATGCTCTGTCCCACCTCAGGTCTAGAGTGACAGGGCAAGGGACCAAGGACCAAAACCTCTAAAACCATGAGCCTTTTAAATTGTTTCTCTTAGGTATTTGTCTCAGCAATTGAAAAAAACAAAAACAAAAACAACCTAATATACAGGGGAACTAGAACATTTATGTTGACAAGTCTTTCCCACAGATGAACAAAGTATGGAAAAATATTTTGTCTGGATATATAAATTAGTTCCATTTTATTGGTATACTTTTCATGTGCATAATATTACAATTTGCTAATAAGGAGTCTTTTGTGAATGAGAGTACCCAGAGACATTCTTTTATATTAGTATCATAAATAAGTGTATTAAGGTAGAAAAAAATTGAAAAATTGGTAATAGTACCCCAAACCTACTAGGCTTATTTAAAAATAATAAGAGACTGTCTGTAATGACAGAAAAGAAAAGAACTGAGAATATGGCATGGAATTATTACCTACTTTGAAGTCTATTCTGTGAATCACAAACTTAGCAAGAAATAGCTTTTATTAGTTAACTCAATCAGTAGCCTGTAACTTCTCCAGAAGTTTCTTATATCATAGGTCCCTGTGCAGGAGTTTACTAGGGTTAGATATTTGATATGCACAATTTTGAAGTGAAGTGAAGAGTCTGGATTGCACAGGAGAGAGATCTCTGACTCAAGCCTACAAACAATGTGTTTGAGTGTACATCAGAAACGAACTTCAGAACAAGATTTCCTTAAGGTCATGTCTGAATAGCAAAGGAAACTATTCAAAAGAAAGCAAAGGCAGGGAAAAGTCTAGCATTACAAAAGAAAAGGAAACAAAGTGTGTTGGTCAACATGCTAAGTGTGAGGGACCCTCCTACTCCCAAGATTAGAAAATTCTCACACAGAAAAGTAACACCAATCAGAATCAACATAAAATGTATGAGATTAGCTATCTACAGAAGTTGAGATGCTATATAATGGATGATGAGGTTATTGTCTATGAGAAGTGAACTTCTTGTTGTTAAGTATTGTTGAGTCGGGTCCAACTTATAGTGACCCTATGTACAACAGAACAAAATACTTCCTGACACTGTGCCAGGTACACAATATTTCTTATGTTTAAGCCCATTGTTGCAGTCACTGTGTCACCCCATCTAGTTTAAGGTCTTCCTTTTTTTCATTGACCTGCCACTCTCCCAAACATAATGTCCTTCTCCAGGGATTGGTTCCTCCTGACAACATGTCCAAAATAGGTAAGATGCAGTCTAACCGTACTTGCTTCCAAGGAATACTCTGATTACACTTCTTCTAGGATGGATCTTGGGAGAAGGGCCTGGCAATCCACTCCCACGGCAATCTGAAGCACTCAGCCATTGAAAACCCTATGAGGGTTGCTATGAGTTGGATACCGACTCGAGGGCACCTAACAACAAGGATGGACCTGGAGCTGGGATTTAGCTCAGTTGGTAGAGCGCTGTGCTGCAGTCTCTGAGGTCCCGAGTTCAATTCCCAGCACTGAAAAAATGGGAGAAGGACGTGGCAATCCACTCCCAAGGCAATCCCGAAACAGTCAGCCATTGAAAACCCTATGAGGGTCACTATGAACTATGAGTTGGATACCGACTCGATGGCACCCAACAACAATAGCAAGGATGGATCTATTGGTTCTTTTGGCAGTCCATGGTATATTCAATATTCATCTCTAGCACCATAATTCAAAGGCATCAATTCTTCTCCTGTCTCCCTTAACTAGAAGGAAGAAATAAAGGTATAAATGACCTCAGTAAAGAGTTCAGGGCTGGAAAAGTGGATTAGGCAGTCTGAGTTGAATCCTTCAGATTAAAGAACTGTAAGAGAATTTACGGGAGTGGGATTTAGCTCAGTTAGTAGAGCACTGCCCTGCACTCTCTAAAGACCTGGGGTTATCCCCAGCACTGCAAAAATGGGAGAAAGCCATGGCAATCCACTCCAGAGGCAATCCCAAAACATTCAGCCATTGAAAAAGCTATGAAGGTCACTATGAGTGGGAGACAACTTGATGGCACCTAACAACAACAAAAGAATTTACAAAGAATTAGAAAGGGACAGAACCTCAGGGGCTTCTGCATTTGGAAATGAAATGGGGCCAGAGGTGCAAAGGAGAGGGTGGGTGTAGTCACTTAGCACTTGTTGCTGAGAAGCAAAGCAGGAAAAGACTCTTTTAAAGAAAGGTCCTTGATGACCCTCAAATTACTTTACTGGAATTATCAAATTGAAAACCAGGTTTTAGTGTAAAAAAGACAACACCTAAGCGATTAAAAAAAAACCTTGTAGAGGAGTCCATATATTAAAGAATACATGGTGATAGGAAAGCTGTAAGAATCAGGCAAAAGTTAAGTTTTTGTGTATTACTGAGAAGACTTAAACGTCAAAGAGAAATAGTCAATAGCAAAGGAAAAATTGAAATTCCAGGGATAATGTTTACAGAGTATGAATATTTTTTTCATCCAAAGCTGGTGAGAATGAAAAATGTATTGGGAACCAAAAGGAAAATTTCTAAAAATCATCTTATTAAAATGTGATTTAAACCAACCTGGAATATCTTGAAGTATTAATGAAAAAAGTTTCTATGGTACTTGTAGAAACTAAAATGCAAATATAACCACTCTTCCAAAAAATTCATTAATATTTAATGTGTAAATTTTCTATTTTAATGAATAGGTGTCAGCAATTAAATTCCATAAAAGTTAATAGTGAAAGTGTAAATCAATTTGAATTGCTTTAAGAAAAGTCATTTTTCATGAAGTCTAGCCTTATTGTTAGCAAGTTTACAAGACTGCATTTTATAAACCTACTTGCCTAAGTGCATATTACTTGTGAATTCACGAGAAATAATACTTTTTGGAATGAATGAGTCTCTACATATTTAAAAATAATTTTGGTTTAAAAGTTTTCTTAAAGTTTGAAGATGACACATGAGGCTTCTTCTAACAGTCTCTCATAATGTCTTTTTGGCTTTCCTTCTTTTCTAGGTCATGGCTGCTTCCACATACCTCCTGTCCCAAAGCACCCTTAGTGTTCCCATTGTTTTGTTTTGTTTTTGAAGGGCAACAATTCACATTTAGTATCAGTATCTGTGACAGTGTCTACAGCCGTAATATCCTGGCATCCGATCCCACCAGATCTCAGAAGCTAAGCCCTGTTGGGCCTGGTTAGTACTTGGATGGGAGATTGCCTGGGAATAGCAGGTACTATAGGCTTGCAGGTGCTGGGATTTAGCTCAGTGGATAGAGCACTGCTCTGTAGTCTCTGAGGTCTAGGGTTCAATCCCCAGCACCTCAAAAATGGGGAAAGGATGTGGCTATTTATTCCCAAGGCAATCCCCAAACAATCAGCCATTGAAAACCCTATGAGAGTCTCTATGAGTCAGACACAACTCCATGGCACCTAACAACAACAACAACAAATAGGCTTGGGAGAAGGACCTGGAAACCCATTCCCAAAACAACCAGCTACTGAAAACTATGAATAGTAGAGAAGTACTGACAACAGTGCCCAGCATGGCACAGTGTTGGGAGTGTTTCCTTCTGTTGTACATGGGGTCACTATGAGTCAGACCTGACTCTATGGCACCTAATAACAACATCTGTGCCACTTATTAATGTATGATAATCCTCCTAAAGGAAAAAAAATGCCTCAGAGCAAATTTATTTTGTTCACAATCTGTAGTTTAGTTAAGGATCATTTCAGCTCATTTCTGCTCCATGGCATCATCTGGGGTGACTTAAAGCTGAGGGTTAAAATCATCTAAAGGTTTTTTCATTCACAGATCTGGCACTTGAATCTGGATTTTGACTGGGCCTTTAGCAATAAGGTGGACCACCTACAAGAAGATTCACTGTGTGACTTGGGCTTCCTTACAATATGGTGGCTGGATTCTAAGGGTGAATTTCCTAAAAGAAAGTGAAGTGAAAGCCACATCACATTTCCTAAACTATCCTTAGAAATCACACAGAATTCCCACCATATTCTACTCACTAGAAACAACTTACTAAGGCCAGCTCATATCTAGGAGAAGGAATTTCACAGCAGAAATGTCAAAGAATATGTTGTTGTTGTTGTTAGGTGCCATCGAGTCGGTATCCGACTCATAGCGACCCTACATACAACAGGTAAAACACTATTGTCAGTGCTTCTCTGCTGTTCATAGGGTTTTCAATGGTGGATTGTTTTTGGGAGTGGGTTGCCGGGCCCTTCTCCCAAGCCTACAGCACCTGGTGTTCCCAGGTAGTCTCCCATCCAAGTACTAACGAGGCCCAACCCTACTTAGCCTCTGAGATCTGACGGGATCCGATGCCACAGGGCTACAGCTGCAGTCAAAGAACATGTAGACATGTTTAACCACCACTGTAAACTGCCATTGTGCCTAAAGAAAAGGAGTTCTTCCCAACTCAGTACCACTGAAATCCCATCACATTTTTAATTTTGTTTAGCATGCTTCTTTAATTTATGGAAAGAATCATAAGATTATACAATAATCTTATTGAAATAAGCAATTTTTGTTCAAAAACAGTAGGGATCATGTTGCTAAACTTTTATGCTGGGAGATGTCATTGTTCCTTACTTAAAATAATTACTTCTTGGAATGCAATTTAAATTAACATAAGACATTTGCAGTTTAGGAAAAGGATTATAACATTAGAATCCATGTTTCCAAGATTTGTTTAGAGTCTTATTTTCAAAGTCTGATCCTGGAGTCATTTATTGAAACAGCCTAAAAAACTCCATATGATATCCCCAACACTTCTTTAGAAATTATGGGAACTGAAAATGGGAGAAGTGGTAAAAAGTGATTTGGTGTCATTTAACACACAATCACAGAAAAATAAATGTCTAAGATGAAATGTCTTGTGACAAACATTGAGTTTAAAGAGTTTTTTTGTGACTTGGTGATTTTTATTTTATTGACAGTCTGAGTAATTCACTGGACCACATGGTAAGAATCTAGTATATACTTTATTGCAACTGAATTTATGTCAAAATTTGTTATTACTGTTCTGTTAGACTATTCTCAGCCTACTTTCTTCATTATCTAAGTACATTATTTTATTCATACAGAATGATGAGGAAAAAACTGCAAAACTGGAAGCTGCATTTTCAAAATGTCAACATGTGGCTAAAGCAAATCAGTCTCTTCGGCAGGAGTTAGTATCTATGAAAATCACACAAAAGAAATGTGAAAAATTAAAGAAACATAAAGAGAAACTGGAACAAGAAGTAGTAAATCTTAAAAGTCATATGGAAAAGAATACAGTAGAATATGGTCAAATCGAACAATATAAACAGGAGATTGAAGAAAGAACAAAACAGGATTTAGAGGAAAAATTGAAGCAAGTACATCTATTTTTACAGGTTAATGATTTATCTGTAATGTGTTTTAATTCTTTTCACTTCAAATTATATTTTGAATTTACACATTTTATGTGTTTACTTCTCTTAATAGCAATTTGTCTTACAGATTTCTGTAAGGAAGATGATGCCTGTTTCTCCCATTGAATACTTGTTTCCAACATTATAATTAAATTGATCTTTCAGAATGATGATTTTCATGAGAGAATCATTTGATTTTCAAGACTAGTTGACATAAAACAAGACAATTAGGAGGAAAACAAAAATCACAATGTAGGGTCAGGCGGGATGGCGCACACTTGTAATCCCACTGACTGGGGAGGCAGAGGTAGGAAGATCGTAAATTCAAGATCAGAGGCAGTTTGTGTAATTTAGTGAGTCCCTGTCTCAAAAAAAAAAAGTTAAAAAATTGGCTGGGGGTGCAGCTCAGTAGTACAGTACTTGCAAAGCATGCAAGTGCAAGGCCCTGGGTTCAACTCTCAATACTGCAAAAAAAAAAAAAAAAAAAAAAAAAAAAAAAAAAAAGGAAAAAAAATTATGATGTAGAAATTATACCATACTTTTAAATTGTTCTTAAGTTACATTGTTCAATTTTTCAAGTGATTTTATTATTTTGTGAATTATCAGACTATATGAGTACTAGCACAGGAATGATTCAGGGCTGAGGATGTAGTTCAGTGGTAGAGCATGGAGGTCCTGGTTTCTATCTCCAGTATGAAAGAAAGGAAGAAAGAAAAAAGAAAGAGAGGAAGAGAGGAAGGAAGGAAGGAAGGAAGGAACAAACAAAGGAAGGGAGGAATTCAAAGTTTTTTGCAATTCAGATTTAATATAGTTAATAAATATTTTAAACTCCAGCACCTTTTTCTTTCACATATTTTAAATTGCTCTCGGAATCACTGACCCAAAACTAAAGGAAATAAACTCACAATAATGATTTAAGTTATAATTATCATTAAAATATGTCACTTTAATTTGCTTTAGACACAAGCAGCACATCAAGAAACCTTAGAACAACTAAGAGAAAAACAACATGCTTCAATAATAAGTCAGATGGAACTCAGAATTAAAGATTTGGAATCTGAACTCTCTACAATGAAAAATCAAGTAGATTCTAATAAAATAGCAATGGAAAACTATAAGCAACTATATCAAGGAGAGGTCAAAATTAGAAAATTACTGTCAAACAAACTAAGAAAGTAAGTCAAAACAAGATCATAGAACATAAATTTAGCTCATTAATCTGTCTCTAAAGCATAATTTTAAGTGAAAAAGGTTCAGGAAGTTAATAGAATATGAAAAGTAGGAAATATAATTTTGGAAGATAATGGTAGTAGATAAACTTACCTTTAAAAACTTTCTTCCAGTATAGTTTATATTACTTTCTCCCCTTCTTTTTACTTTATTTTATATTTTTGGTTTCTGACTTTTCTTCCTTTCTTGATGTTCTCATATAGTTAACCTGATCTATTAATCTTTTACCTAAGTGTTTTGATTACAACTTAAACCCAAAAGGTCAAGTATTACTAACACTACTCCTCTGGCCACATTCTGGCACTTTGATAAATTAACTTTTTTTTTATGGAGAGTGCCTGGAGACAAACTGTCCTTTAGAGTTTTTGTACTCTACATAAAGGTGGGCTGTGGCATAAGGAAAGATGAACACAGAGCTGAAGGGAAGTATAATTTACAAAGTGGTATAAAGTAATTCTGTGTCGGTTTACAGGTGTGTGTAGAAGACAGAAAGAGCAGGTCCCACATCTGATACCTTGATACTGATGTAATGAGTTCATTACCTCAGGAGCTGCTGCATAGATCTTTTTGATGATCAAATCAGCTATCTTATTCTTTGCTAGAGGTTGTTGCTCTGAATTATTCCTCAGTGCCAAATGTTTAATTTCTTTTAGGTAATGGGTGGAATGTATAACCAGTGAAAGCAAATGCTTGAAAATGCCTTTGAGGGGTGGTTTTTTAAACCCCTAAACAGATCTACTAAACACAAATATTTCTGGGCTTTGAATTCTTATTTTTAATCATATATATTTAATGAGTACAATATGTTTTAACAGTTACACGTGGTGAAATGACTATTATAATCAAGCAAATTAATATATTCATCATCTCACACTATTACACTTTAAATATAAGTATTTCTACTAGCATCTTCAAGAATCTTTGAAGTCGAGCCCTTCTAAAAGGCAGCAGTGTTATTTGTTAAACCATAAATGATAGCCACTTCTCTTCCTCTTACTTTGAATTACTTCTTAGTTAGGAATCCCCTTAAAAATAGATGTTTCTTTAGAATGATTTCAAACCTATATTTAGATACTTTAGGTATGATCTGACACATCTAGAGGGTTAAGGTACTGTTTAATGGAAAATATATTGTTGTGGCAATTTTTTAAAAAAATTAGTCATTTAGGACTCATATAAGAAAAATGTGATACTAATTATTTGCCTTTTGCAATCTTCACAGGACTTATGAGAGATTAATGCAGGTCAAGACCAAACTTCTTCAGGAGAAACGGAACAGGTCTTTAAAATATGGCACTCTTAATACAAGACCTGTCTTAGACTTCACTTGTATTGGAAATCTTAACAATAGATTTTTTATCCCAAGAAGTTTTTCCGGAAGTTTTCCAACAGAAAACTTAGTGGTTCCTACTTCACATACACAGCTTTCAGCTGAGACCATGAAGAATTACGAGATCAGGGTTAGTTACATTTCATTCTTCCTTTGGGTTTCAGCCGTCTGGTATAATTCTTATTTATAATTTGGTGACATACTGAGTTGTTTAGTTGACTTATGCATGTTAGGTAAAAGTCACAATAACTGTGTTCATATAGAAAACAATCTATAATTTTTTAAAGTCCCTGAAGTGCTAATTTTTCAAAGGATATTCATTTGTTAACTTGATTCAGACAATGTAACTAAACTGATACATTTTTCATTTTCCTTAAAAGCTAATTATTATATTTTAGAAAATGAATATGACTGCCTATAACTGAAGGTGCTGTCTGCAGCCATAGCATCCTATCATCTGATCTTGCCTGATCTTGGAAGCTAGGCAGGGCTGGCCTGGTTAGTCCTTGGATAGGAGACTGCCTGGGAAGACCAGGTGCTGCAGAATAGGAAAAAGGACTTGGCAATATACTCAACAGCCATCAAAAACCCTATGAATAGCAGAAAAGCACTGACAATAGGGCTGGGCATGGCACAATGTTGGGAAGTGTTTCATTCTGTTGTACATAGGGTCGCTAGGAGTCAACAACAACATAACTAAAGGTGTACTTTGGGATGAATTGGCTAATCTTATGATTTTACTTTAGCTTTGCCTCCCAACACTTTTAAAGTTTTCCTGTCCCATCCCAAGTTTTCCACCCCAACCATAAGTGAAAGGTTGACATCCACATATGGATGTTTATCATTTAAAGGAATCTGAAATAAATACTGTTTGTGAATTAAAGAAACCTGTAATACTAAAAATGATTAATTTCTGGTTTTAAGTTAAAAATTTTGCCATTTCCTTAAGGATATATATTTGCCATTTCGCTTATCGTATATTGACCTCAATTTTTATAAAACATGTTTACTACTACACACTATTTACTGTTATTACAATAGTTTTTTATTATAAACATATATTAATGGTACAAGTGGGATTTACTTGATGTTGACATATACAACATATATTATGCATTGTCTACCTTTCTTTTCTCTCCTTCCCTTCCCTCTCCCCCAAACACTTCCTAGTCCCTAAAAGTCCTCTTTAATTTCTTTCTGTCCCCCTCCCATTGCCATCCTCATCTCCACTGACAACTGTTTCCTTAAATGAGTGAGATCATGTGGTATTCATCTGTGTGTGTCTGGCTTGTTTCATCCAATATAATGCTCTCCAGTTGCTACATTTTGCTGCAAATGACAATATTTCATTATTTTTGTGGTGGGTATTATTCCATTGTATAAATACACTACATTTTCTCCATTTGTTCGTCTTCTGAAGGACAGGCATGCTGATTCCATGTTTTGTCTGCTGTGAGTAGTGCGGCAATAAAACTCTCAGTACAGGTATCTCTTTGGTATGGAGATTCCATCTCATTTGGCGCAGTGGGATTGCTGGGTCATATGGTAGTTCTATTTTTCCTGCTTTTCATAATGACTGCACAGTAGTTTCTATAATAAAATTAAGCAAATATTTAATTTTTTAAAATGAAGTTCATTTATGTCTCTATTTTGCCTTCACTTGAATGACTGATGACTAAGATGGCAGTGACATGAAAGAGCCTTTAAACAGCAACTACAACCAAACAGAATCAATCCCATGCAGAATCTTGGGCAAATATGCATGATGTTCCTGTCTCCCACTGGAAATCAACCATGTGGTATCATTCTAGTAAGAATCCCCTGAGAGACCTAAAAATGGTTCCAACAATGATAAGCTGAATCCATTGTAAAGTTGTAAGAAACTATGCTTAATGAAGCTTAAGGTATTTGTCTATTGTTTGCCTTTTTTTTTTTTTAATTTTTGGCAGTATTTGGGGTTGAACCCAGGGCCTCACACAAGCCAGGCAAGTGTTTTACTACTGAGCTGCATCCCCAGCCTCTTCTCAATTTTTTTATTTTGAGGCAGGCTCTCACTAAGTTGCACAGGCTGTCTTTGGACTTGAACTAACTGTCCTTCAGCCTCAGCCTCCCAAGTTGCTGGGATGACATACACGTATCACAGCACTCAGCTAACTTTTTTTGACTGGGGGAAAATTACAAAATCAAAATATTTGTTTGAACAAAATATCAGTAAATGAATGGCACCTAGTTTTTATTGTACATTATTTCTAAATATCCATTTCAATCAGAGTGCATTGGCTTATAGCTTTAGTGGTGTTTTCATGATCTTAATACACAGAAAATGCTTTTTCTTTTTTTTAGGTGCCATCGAGTCGGTGTCTGACTCATAGCGACTCTCATAGGGTTTTCAATGGTTGATTGTTTCGGGATTGCCTTGGGAGTGGATTGCCAGGTCCTTCTCCCATTTTTGTGGTACTGGGAATTGAACTCAGGACCTCAGACTGCAGCACAGCGTTCTACCAACTGAGCTAAATTCCAGCCCCAGAAAATGCTTAGGCCTGTGTTAAATGAGGCCTCCACTTCTAACCTATCTCCATGTTCCAACAAAATAACAAAAGAGCAAACCTTTGAAATCTAAGGTTTCTTAGACAGATTTGCAGTCAAATAGCTTACAAGTGAATGCATTAAGTGCTTGTTTTAATACATAGATTATAAAATCCTCGTTGAAATCTTTCACCATTAGCTTAGTTTCATATTTTCTGAAAAAACTGAGAGGATCAGTGTCTAAGTGCTTCAGAATCATGGAATGACTACTCTAGACAAAAAGAGTGCACATTAAATACTTCTGTAAATTGTTAAGCATGATGCAAAAATAAAATGTTCTTATTAGTTCTTACCAGAAAGATCAAGTACTGTTTTATAAGAGAATAATGAATGAACGTGTAAGTACACACACAATACAAAGGAAGATTTGGGGGAAAGTATTTTCCATTAATTTGAGAGGAAGAAAAGGATGAGTTTTTTGGTATGTTTGGAAGGTTTTTTGGATATTTTTCTTTTAGTATTTCTAGAATTTCTAGATGCACTGAAGTATAACTTATTTTATTTCATACTTATTTTATTCTATTTAATTCTTTTTTGCAGTACTTGGGGGTTGAGCCTAGAGCCTCACACATAGTATGCAAATGTTCTACCACTGGGCTTCACCCACAGCCCATTTTTAAATTTTTCATCTGAGATAGGGTCTTGCTAAATTACACAGGCTGCCTCTGGCCTTGAACCTGTGATTGTCCTGCCTCTACCTCTCTAGTTATTGGGATTACAGGCATGAACCGTGGTGCCTGGCAGCATAATTTAAATTTAATCTAGTAGTTCCAAGGTGTTCAAGGTTTCTTTGTGGGGCATTAGTTTGTCAAATCATGCTAGATGTAGTAAGATTAAAAAGCACTCTTCTATCACAAAACATAGACATTTCTACATAATTACTGTAGGAGTCCCTGAAAGAGTTCTCAGTTCTCATTTATAAAATTCTTTGAGCTAAATAAAGAAGGTGTCTTCTAGAGTTGCTAGGAATTTAATTATTTCTATTGCAAAAACAATACTCTAAGAGGTGGTAACACATTCTCTAAAATGATGGAAAAGGGTAGGTTTGGGGATAAGGCATTATAAAATAGAAGACTGTTAAAGATTGTAAACTATCATTCCAGAAAGTAAAATGTTAAAACATTAATATTAAATTTGTTTATTCATCTCCTTCATTTGCAAGGGACTGTTCCTATTGTGAATTTCTAATTTACTAGCATTTTTTCTAACTGTAAGGAAAATTATTGTAATAAATCATTGCATTAATCTGTGATTTCAATTGTATTAATTGTTGAAGGAAATGTTCTCCATGTCCATAACATCTAGCATTTATTGCACCTCTTACCATTACATGAAATTTAAGCATGCCACTTAACACCACTGTATTAATAATACATTATTACACATGGGTTTTGCCTACTTTTATGTCCAGTTTTTACATTCTAGTTTAATTCTGGGATGCTTTGTTTTACATATCAGAAGTGATAATATGGTTTTACTGGTTCTTTCTTCATTTTTTTATCTTAAAGGATAAAGATTAAAATTCACCTGAAAAGATACATTATTATATTAAGATGTTCTTGAACATATAGCATTCTTTCTGGTAACTGGAAACTTTAAAAAAAAATCTTTGTAGTGCTAAGAATTAAACCATGCATGCAAAGCACATGTTGTACCATTGAGTTCTACCCCTGCCTTGATAAGTCAGATCTTAAAAATGTACTCCAATTTTATGATAAAACTTATTTCATTTAAACATTTTATATGTTCAAGGGTTGTTTAGTACTTGTTTGGCTAACACAATGCATGGCACACCATAGTCACTTGGCAAATTTTAAAATAGCAAGGCTATATTGTTTGCATTTGCATTGGTAGGGATCCAGCCCAGGACCTCCTTCATTCATTCTACATCTGAGCCATATCCCCACCCAAAGGCTAATTTTTACATTGATTGTTTTTGGATTTTTGATGCATTACTGACATTTGCAAAATTTTTCTAGTGGTTTAAGTATTTTTTTTTTTTTACTTCCCAAATGGTCCATTTAGTTTAGCAACTCTTCTTCTAAATATGGCTTTCAAAACACTCAAAGTCATGATACTGCTAAAACCTTAACTTTTCAAGTGGCATATATTTGTGTCTAAACAAATTTAGTCACATTTTTTCCAATTTTCATTACACTATCTTAACAGTTATTATTCAGAAGGCAAAAGACAGTTCAATAAGCTTGTTTACTATTTCAGTTAAATGCTCTATAATTCCTCCTGTTTCCACTTCCTTTCATCTATTAGGGCTGGGGTTCAGTTCAGTTGATAGAGCGCCTGTTCTGCACTCTCTGAGGACCCAGGTTCAATCTCCAGCACTGCAAAAATGGTAGAAGGATGTGGCAATGCACTCCCAAAAACAATCTCAAAACAATCAGCCATTGAAAACACTATGAAGGTTGCTATGAGTCAGACCCAACTCGACAGCACCTAACAACAAAACAATTTATTAAGCCAAATGTCCACTAATCATTTTGTCCTTTCAAAGATCCAGGTAATCTTTCAACTTCTTCTCATTATTTTTCATTCATTTTTTTCCCCCACAAGTCTTCAAATATATATCTGGCTCTGTACCTAATTATTCAGCTTCTCAATCAACTATTCCTCAGTTCTTTTCTTTGGCACAAAATACATGTATTTAATATCTACAAACTAACAAATATAATCTTCATACACTAATCTTTATAATTTGGCACCGAGTGGCAATGGTTTAAAGGGAAAACTTAACTGATTTTACTGAGTGTATATTTGTTTTTGTAATATTGGAGTGCTCCTTAAAAAGGGAGAGTATCAAATTTACCTTAAAATATCAATAGCTACTGAGAAAAAGGGCTGGGATTTAGCTCAGTCGGTAGAGCACCGCTCTGTAGTCTCTGAGGTCCTGAGTTTGATTCCCAGCACTGCAAAAATGGGAGAAGGACGTGGCAACCCAGTCCCAAGGCAATTCTGAAACAATCTGCCATTGAAAACCCTATGAGGGTCACTATGAGTCGGACACAACTCGACGGCACCTAACAACAACTGAGAAAAAATAATTTTGAAGTATGTGTGTAGATGGTGTGTATATTTATCAAATTGGTCCTAAAAAGAGGGTACACTGTTGTCCAACTTGTAATCTCAAATATAATTTAACAGTAGTCCGGTGATAGATACTGTCGAGTGTGCATGTATTTGTATTTATTGTGCTTTCACTATATTTCTCTTTTTAAAGTCTTCCTTTCAACTCTTCCTCTCTTTAAAGTGGGAAGGTGTTTTGAGGAATATACAAGTTTCAAAAATCAGGAAAGAAAACATTTCTGTAAGTGCTATACAGTCATCTTGTTGGGGCTTTGGCGAAGCAGGCATCAAATGCCACTCCTCTTCCTGTTCTGAGTTCAGAGCATAGGCATCAGACACACAAAGATCAGCCTACAAACTTTATTACTAACATGTCATGACAAGTAGGAGGATGTTGCTTATATGTGCAGCCACAGTGGACTTCTGAGTACTTCGTGGCAGGTTAGATATTTACACACACAGCTGTACGCGGAAGAGACCCAAACCTGGCCTGTGCACCAGGAGCAGCCTGCTCATTGTGGAGATGACAGCAGACCTGAGTTCATATTACTGTGGGCAAACACGTCTTTGCAAGGAAAGGTGCAGAGCCAAGCCAGCACCTTCAATGTACTCTCTCCACTATCAACCAGTAGGTAAATTTTCTATCCTCTTATGTGGAGGGTTGTTGTTGTTAGGTACCACTGAGTCGTGTCCGACTCATAGCGACCCTCATAGGGTTTTCAATGGCAGATTGTTTTGAGATTGCCTTGGGAGTGGGTTGCCACATCCTTCTCCCATTTTTGTGGTGCTGGGAATCAAACTCGGGACCTCAGAGACTGCAGAGCGGCACTCTACCAACCGAGCTAAATCCCAGCTCCTATGTGGAGGGTAGAGAGGATAAACCCTCACATGGCAACTCAAGGCCATAGAAAACAGGCCCCTCCTCTTTTTTCTGCCTGCATTTAAATTAGCATTGAAATTGAGCCTATGCCTTTGTGTGTCCCAATGAATGATCAGAAGATAACCAGAAGTATGCTACATGATAAAGAGAAATTTGTATAGGGTTTTTAATTTTGCTATAAATAAACCACAACATGGATAATTCATTTGTCAATTGATTTTGGTAAATTTGAGTCCTATCTGAGGAAAATACATAGTACTTTACTTTATTCTTATTTTACTTTTTTTTGGTGGGGGGTTACTGGAGTTGAACCCAGGGCTCATGCATGCTTTTGCAGGTGCTTTATTCACTGAGCCACACCCTCAGCCCATATTTTGCTTTTTACTTTTGAGACAGGGTCTAGCTAAGTTACACAGGCTGTCTCCAGCATTGAACTTGCTATCCTCTTGCCTCTGCCTCCTGAGTTGCTGGCATTACAAGCGTAAATCACCATGCCTGGTGACTCTTAAGTAACTTTTAAGTAAGATTTTCTCAAGCTGGGCATACTAGCACATTCCTATAATTACAAATTCAAGGACAGCCTGGGCTACATAGCTAGACCCTGCCTCAAAAAGTAAAAATAAAATTTTTTATTTCAGCTTGCTTGAAACAACTAAAGATTTTTTTCCTTTGAGTTCCCTGTTGTTTTTTTCCTTCTGCTTTCTAAATTGAGTACATTTAACTGATACTCATGGGAGTCAGTATATTAATTTCTATTCCTTTACTTTTATTCATACTTTTAGAATTTACAATTTGAGAGCTACTGTTTTATTAAAAAAAGTGTCATGCTTAAACATCATTGAGCTACATGACAAAGTTTTACATATGCACTTTCTCTGAGCTTTATTTTAAAATCTATGTGTCTTTCCTAAATATGAGAGAAACTTTGCTTGGGAAAAGCTGTTGCAAAAGACCTGTTTAAAATGTTGAAAAGTAAAGATTTCACATGGAAGACAAAGGTATACCTAACTCATGCAATGGTATTCTCAACTGTATCATGTGCTTGTGAAAGTTGGACAGTGAATAAGAGACAGGAGAATTGATGCCTTTCAATGATGGTACTGGAGACCAATATTGAACACACCATGGACTGACAAAAGTACCAACAGATTCGTCCTAGAAGTGCAACCAGAGTGTTCCTTGGAAGCAAAGATGGCTAGACTGTGTCTTATGTATCTTGGACATGTTGTCAGGAGGGATGAATCCCTGAAGAAGGACATTATGTTTGGGAGAGTGGCAGTTTAATGAAAAAAAGGAAGACCCTCAACTAGATGGATTGACATAGTGCCAGTAACAATGGACTTAAACATAAAAAACATCATGTGCTTGGCAGTATCGGGGAGTGTTTCATTCTGTTGTGCATAGGTTGCTATGAGTCAGACCCGTTCCATGGCACCTAAAAACAACAAGCTACATGGAATGTCTGGCACAGTAAGAGGACCTAAAGCCCATTCCTGGCTGCAGCCACTTGGCTTTGTGACCTCAGTCAAGTTATGACCTCTCTGAGGCTATGTTGCCTGTAATGTAAAATTGGGGATTTGTGACTTTTATATCTTCCTAAAATTTTTGTTCTAAATAGAACTTTTCTTTAAAAAAAAATTGTACACAAACAGTATTATATCAAAAGGTAGAAGTAGAGCTCTCTACCTAAAGGAGGAATGGAGACTCTGAAACTGTGACTTCCTTCTTCCCATCCTGCAGTGGCCCCTGGGGAACTTTAAGATTTCTGTGGACATAGTTTGAAAACTACAAGCTATGAGAGAATTCACCTAGTAAGCTAAATTTCGTGGTCCATTCCTCCCTTATTTATAATTTCTCACCTTCTTAATATGTTTTTGGGAAATGGAAAAGTATAAACAAAGTACACCCCCCTTATTATGGCTGACTTTGAGCTTTCTCCACCATCTGAAAACAATCCTTGCCTGGAAATAAATATAAAGCCTCCAGAGAAAAGAAGGTTGTTTTTATTTTTTAAAAAAGTATACACTTTACTTCATAAGAAGGTAATACAGCTTTTGATTTAGTATCAACCATTTACTAAGCTTTGTAATTCTTCTACAATATTCAACTTCACCTAAACTACTGCTTTATATACTTCAAAATCCTTCCGTGGTTCCCTTATTTAACAAAACATTAACATTCTCCCTATTTTTCTTCATAGTATCTATGCCGGTACTGTATTGAGCCATTCAACTGAGGATAGGAATTCTGAATCTCTATTAAGGGAAATATGAGGAAAGCCATGTGATTGAAAAGGAAAGAAAGAATTCAGTGTATAGGACTTGTAAAATATCATTTAATACTTGTCAGTTTAGACACACCCAACTTCCCACCAGCTAGGATAAAATTGGAGCCCTCAATATCCAGACCTTGGAATCAGCATTCAGAGCCCCTTTCCAGAGCATCTCCTCCCTCCCAGGGTTGAGTCTGTCCTTTCCCCGACCTTTCTTCTCTTTCTTGGTGTCTCTTTTCCCAAAGTAGTTGCTCTCTGCTGTGATTTATATTGTGAAGTATTTACAACAGGTCAGTGGAAGAGTGGACGAGAATTTATGAGGGAGGCCATCCCATGGCCAGAATGGAGTGAACTACTTCCACCAGGTGCTCTTAGAAGAGTTAAGTGGGAAAAAATTACCTTGGTGCAAATCTGTTATACCACAGCATGCTCTGTCTAGACTGTTAGGATTTCTTCACAACAAGGTTGAGGGTATAGCTCCATGGTAGATGCGTGTTTAGCATGCAAGAGGCACTGGTTCAATCCCCAGGAGGAAGAAAGAAAGAAAAAAGAGAAAGTGGAAGTGGGAGAAGGGAGGAAGCAAGGAAAACGAAAAAGAAAAAATAATAATGGGATTTCTTTAGTATAAAAGTAAACAGTCTTTTAAGGGGGTATTTTAGTTTCATCCAAGCAAAATTTATGTATCATGAAAGTATTTATGGATACGGCATAAAGACATAATTCTAATAGGCAGTAGATTTTATTAAGTATTTAGGGAAAGATAACATTCCACTGGTGGTTCCTTAATTCAAATCTTGAAAAAATGTGACTTACATTTTATATAGTGTTTATTAATGATCATACAAGATGATTTCAGTAAAGACTTGGCCCTTCATACAGCATTGGGTTGTTACTTTCACAAGACTTGTTGGTAATGCTGTTGTCACAGAAACGTCATGACAAACGGTCTCTCAAAATGTTGGGAAAGCTGTTAAATTTTTCTTCACATCTAAAATCTGTAAAGGCAGTGCATGTCATGTAATCACTATCACCACAAAGTATTTATGTTCAATGTACTACATTACAACTGTTTGGGCATTGGTAATAGAGTGGCCTTATACCAAAGATTTAAGAAAGAACACTGTAAATGGAGACACCTGCAATATTGTTTGAAGCATCTCCACATATTTCATAACTAAGTAGATAACTATAGTTAACTGTTTAAAAAATTGATATTTGTTTCTGAAATCAAAGTCACAATTAAAGAGCCTGTATATTGTATTCCTTGTTTCCAATTCTAGAAAATCAGGAATCAAGGTAACCTAAGTGTGAAAAGTGGCTCTAATCTATATTTATCCTTTTTTTTTTTTTTGAGGAAACTTTCTGAAGTCCTTGGGTTCATATTAATAAAGAAATGTATGCTCATAATCCAGGGAGTATATTTTAAATCTTTTGCTGGGAGAATTTTCACAAGACAAAAATCACTGCCTTCCTTTATGTATTTAAGATTCTTGGCTGAAAAATTAATAGCATAGGACACATGTTCTATTTTTAATTTTCTAAAAGTAAGGAATGGAAGGTTCACCTTCAGGAAAAAAAATCCATTAAAAGTGAAAGAAACGAACAAAAGAATGCATTATGAATAAAGGACAAGTTGAGGACTGGGGATATAAGTCAGTGGTAGAGCTCTTGCCTAGCATGCATGAAAGCCATGTGTTCCCTCCCCAGCACCGCCAAAGAAAAAGTTGAACTGTATTAATAAACATCACTCTCCTGAAATGATGTGCATTTAATAGACCGAATAATTATATTCTATCAGATTAAACAGCATTACATCTATATATTTGCTATTATCTAAACTTTATATAAGTAGGAATTTTATTTATGTAATTTTAAAACAATCCTCTAGATCGATTCTCTAACTTATTTAAAGCCCATATTTTCTTTATTTGTAACATTTTTAGTCTGTGTACTAATTAATGGGTTTCATTACAACATTTCCATACATGCATACCATTGTACATTTATTAAATGAAAAATGGGTATAAATGGATATTATAATTAACTTCTTTTGATTTTTGTGGTTTAGTTTGTCTTGTTTTTGTTTTCACTTCAGAGACAGGATCTCATTGTGTATTCCACGCTGGCCTCATACTTGCCATGTAGCCCAGCTCATGATCCCCCTGTCTCAGCCTCTCAAGTGCTTGGATTATAGGTGTGTGCAATTATTAAAGCCTTAAAAGCCATGTTTTCTAAGTGACATATCAGTACCATAATGGTGCTTGTTTAACTTAAACCTTATAATATTTGACTGATTTCAGGTGCTGCAAGAGTGGGAACAAAGTTTAACTAGAGAATTAAAACAAGGTATGTTGCAAAAAAAATTATGAAAAATTTTAATTTAATTTCTGAAATAAACTACAAATAGCAAATGCCATCTTTTTCCTTTGGTTAATAGAGTCTACATTAAATTTTTTTCTTAAATAAGTCAAATGAAAGATGTAAAAATATAAGCATTGCTGATGAGGGATATAATTCTCATTTATTCATGGCCCATGGTGTTGTTAGATGCTATAGAGTCCGGTCTAACTCACAGCAACTCTATGTACAACAGAACGAAACACTCTCTGACACTGTGCCAGGCCTGGCACTATGTCAGTGCTTCTCTGCTGTTTATAGGGCTTTCAATGGCTGTTTGGGGGATTGCTTCAGGAATAGATTGCCACGTCCTTCTCCCATTTTTGCAGTGCTGGGGCTCTAACCCAGGGCCTCAGAGAGCAGAGTGGCATTCTACCAACTGAGCTAAACCTCAACCTAATGAGGGATATATTGTTGTTAGGTGCCATAGAGTGGGTGTCTAACTCACAGCAATCCTATGTACAACAGGCGAAACACTACTGTTAGTGCTACTCTTCTATTCATAGGGTTTTCACTGGCTGATTGTTTTTGGGGAGTGGGTTGCCAGGTCCTTCTCCCAAGCCTACAGTACCTGAGGTTCCCAGGCAGTCTCCCATCCAAGTACTAACCAGGCCTGACCCTGCTTAGCTTCTGAGATCTGATGGGATCGGATGCCACAGTGGTATAGCTGCAGGCCAATGAGGGATATACTTTTCATTCATTCATGGCCCATAGCTTTTAAAATTCTCAAAGCCCCTGTATCTTTTTTATTGGGCATACCACTTTCTTCACTTCTCCATCCCTATGAAACTGTAAGCCTGCACACTGAAACTATTTTTGGAAAACAAAGGCACCATCAACTTCTCAGGCTTAAAACAAGGCTCATCTAGTAAAATTTAGTCAAGCAATTATACCTTATAAACTATTACTTGACATGTGCCATTTCAAATCTCCAGTCTTTCCTCCTCAGGAAAAGTTTAACTTTCCTTAGCATGGACTAAAAATACCCAAATCAACTGGGTTGTTGTCACATAATTCAGCCTTATCTCTTACCAGTTACCCTAAGCCCCTGTACTCTGGCTTCCAGCCAACCTGGACTACTCAGAATTCCATAGGTGTTCTTCCTTACTTCCAGCTGTTGACACACACTGTTTCCCACTTTCCGGCTTACTTTCTCTTTATCCTTCAGGTATCAACTCACATCACCTGCACCAAAAAGTCTACAATATTGACACCTTGACAAGATTGACTTTACACTGGCATCCAACTCCCCTCTGTGTGTTCCAATGGTGCCTGTTTTATACCTGCCATGGGGTCTATGACTCTGCATAAAAACTGCCTATTGGCCTACTTTTTTCACGTTATAGCATGCTAATGCTTACAGTACCTTAGCACATGGTGGTTGAATAAATGAAGAGTGGGAAAATCAGAAGCTCCAGTATTTAGCCACAATGATAACTAATTCAGTCTGCAACTACTAGCAAGTTATACTTAATATTTTCTATTATAGTGATACACCCATATTTTTATTCTTACTAACAAAGTCCTCAATTTTTTTTTACTAACTCACCCATTTAACTATGAAGTCTTTGACATAGAGAATATAATTCTTTTTCTTTACAGCTGTTCCTGAATTTGAATTTGGATCCTTTAGAACTTCTCCCCTAGGATTTACTAATATGTGAAATCAAGGTCCTATGATTGATGATGTTAACATTGTTATCTGCTGAGTTACTTGTCTTTAATGTTGTTTCTTCAGCTTGTAATTAGTGTTGGGGGAGGTAGTTTGAGACTATGTATATATGTGTTCCTCATCAAATTTTCAGAATACTCACTTGTATCAATGTGGGTTCATGTTTTATTTTATTCATAGAACTATAATCTGTTAATATCATTTTTTAAAATTTATTTTTTCTTTTGGAAATGTTTTAGTTTGACAATTTCAGGCTTATGGAAAATTTGCAAGAATAGTATAAGGAATTCTTGGATACCATTCCCAAATATCAAAATTTTACTACATTGCTTTGTCTTTCCTTTCTAGATAAGTATAAATATGCATACATAATAAAAGATTTTTTTCTGAACCATTTGAGTTGCAGACATGATGCCTCTTTATTCCTTAATACTTGTATTTTCTAGAAATAAGGAGTTGCCTTACATGACTATAGTATAATGATCCAAACTGGGAAATTAAAATTGTTTCAGTATTAATATCTAACACTTTGCCACTTATCTCAATACAGCCAAACACAATCCAAGTATTAGAAACATTTATTAGTCAAAATAAAAAAAAAAAGAGTGGAGTAAAACAAGGTGAAATTTCAGCTAATGCTGTGCCACAATCACAGATCAGACCAAAACAAATAAAACCAAAACAACAACAACAAAATCCCCAATGGCCCTAGAAATTTCAGAATATTAGCTTCAGTGTTCAAGTTCAGGGCTAACAGAAGAGTAAAAAGCTGCTTCCCATTACATGGTCTTTTTGCAGGGGTGGGTGTGTACTGGAGAGTCGAATCCAGGGCCTCACACATATTTTTCTGAAAGCACTCCACCACTGAGCCTACTCCTAGCTCATGTTTTGTATGTGTGTGGTTTTGTTTTTATTCCAAATTTCTAAATCTCCATGTGAAACGGAGAAATCATGAGCACTCCAGATTTTTCTTCAATTTAATCTTGTTCTCAGATGATGGTCACCTGACATAGTCTTTTTTTTCCTAGCTCATTTCTTACTTCAAATAGAAAGTTAGACCAGTCATGGAATACCATTAGGTGACTTGTTCACAACAGGAAACCTATCAACATCTATTAAGAGGACTGATTATACAGACTGCAACACCTTGTCTAAGTTTAGATTTGTGACTAAATCAAAACACTTTATATGCAAATCAGGAAACAAAAACTTATTCAATCTTGTAAGCTTCATATATCCATAAGCAGTTTTTTCCTAAATTTATTCTGACACTCAAGACTACAAAAACTTCAAATAATGCATTCATAATTTTGGCTGAATGCTACCCTCAATGAACACAACTGATAAAGTACCCCTGTACAACAAGGTAATCAATTAGAGGAGCCACACTATTGGGAGATAGATATAAATGTATTCTTCCCAACAGCAATGAGATTTCTTCTCATTTCTTTCCCAGCAGCAACGTAGTTCTGCTCCACAAAATACAAAAACTGTACTGCAGATAGAAAACGTTAACCTGAGCATCAGCACCCCAATTGTATCTCAGGTGTGACAATTTTCTTTTTCTGCAAATGGAAATATTTTAGGCCTTGTGGCCATGTAATATGACTTGTAACTACTTAAATTACTGAACTCTGCCATTGCAGGGCAAACACAGGGAAAGATAATACAGAAATAAAAAAGCATGTTGTATTCCCATTAATAAAAACCTGGGATAGATAAACAGTTTATTTCAGCATGAAAAAGGTTCTATGGACAGGCAACACTCCAGCTGAAAACTAGTTCGAGCATGTCTCTTCTCACCACATGTACATAATAAAGCTCAAAACTACCTGTATATTTGTAGCCACTGAAGAGATAAATGACAAACTAACCTAATTGGCCGTAGTCAGCCTTTTGTTTACATGGTCAAGTTTTGGCAACTTTCAGCCTCTGGCTGGAGGTTCAGGTGCTGTAATTAGCTGAGACTCAGTTGCTTAGTTACAATATGTTTACGTTATTAAAGTAGGGTACAGTTTACAATGTACAGAAGCCACTTTAGAACAAACCTTATCACTCAAGTATGGAGACAGATTTGGCCCTCAACACGCTAAAATTACAGACAATAAAACGTGAATTTCATTAATTTTCGCATATCAAGAAATACTTGCCTTTTGAATTTTTTTAGCCATTAACAAAGAACCACTCCTACCTCACAGGCTCAACAAAATTGGGTGACAGGCCTCATTTGGCCTGAGGCCTTAATCGACCTCAGACAATTTCTGGTCAGTGATGATGACTGCATATCCAAATTTCATAAAAGCTACCCAATAGAGACTAAAAGAGGTTAGTTTCAAGAGCCTTGTTCTACTAGAAGGCAAACCCTTCTCTGGGGTTAAAGACTGCCTAGGTCCCTTACCCTCTTGTTATACAAAACACAAAAAAACAAAACAAAACAAAAAAACCACAGGCGGATTAATACTTAGCCCCTTGCCCTCTCATTAAACAGAAAACTATCCACCTGAATGGTATGTAGAAAAACCCTGAAAAGCAATCAAGATGGGCCCACGGTACGGAGTCCCTAAAGTCTTTGGACATAGCTATCAAACAAACATGGGTTCTACTATATCCAGGTCACACCTATCAAAACTACCAGTGCAGCCTCTGGGTCGGAAGTGAAGACGTTAAGGCGCTACGCGGCTGGGCTCCGACCCTCCCGCCAGCGGCTCAGCAGGGTCTGAAGACGCTGGTGCTCAGGCTACTAACGGTAGCCTGCCCCGTGAGCGCAGACAGAGGACACACAATAGCTGCCCTCTCAACCCGACCCGGACGGAGCAGGACGAGTCACGTTCCGGGCCGCCAGCGTCTCTCAGCTTGCTAACATTCTGCCCAAGTGAAACGCCAGCTTCTCAGTCCCCTCCAGGCGCTAGAACTCACGGAACACCTCCTTCACGCAGTCCTGACATAATCCGCAAGAGCAGAGGAGAAAGAAGAACAAGCACAGGGAAGCTACGAAGAGAGAAAAACCTTGCTCCTAATCACCTATAGGGCTCTCACGTGACCGCCTCCCAAGTGTGGCAGTAGTTGTGCAGCGCACGTTATGGAGTTCCACGGTCTACTGGCATCTAGCTGTTCTCATATGCTCAGGCATTGTGACATCTCGCGGGAGTTCCGCGGAGCCAATAACGCGCAAGGGGGTGGGGCGCCTGCAGGCGCGGGAGGGTCAGGTGACTGCACGGCTCCGCCCATGACTTGCTAGGCTGGCTGCTTTCCTCACGCATGCGTGGGCAGCAGCGGCAGCCGCCTCGTGCGTGGCAGGGGTGGCCGGTGCTATGGGGCTCAGCCGCGTGAGGGCGGTTTTCTTTGACCTGGACAACACGCTCATCGACACGGCTGGGGCAAGCAGAAGAGGCATGTCGGAGGTAACGCCCGCGCCCTCGGCTCTCCCCCAGTTGGGGTCACCACGCTACAGCCCTCTGCCCCGAGCTTTCGCGTCCCCTTGTTCCGCGTGTCCACGCCGCATAGGCAGTGGCGGCCGGCGGCCTTGTGCGCCTCGGCAGCTGTCTCGCTGTCAGGAAAACAGGGAAGGGGGCGAGCGTGCTGGGGGCCTCGCCGGCGCGGGCCCGCCTTCCGGAGCCCTCGGCCTGGACTCGGGAGCTGCGTCCTGCGGACGGTGCCCGCTCGGGGACCCACGGCGACAACCTGCAGAACTCCATGGTGACAGAGTCGCTGCATACGCGGGCAGACGGTCCCCACGCCGCGGCTGTTGCTGGGTCGGGCGTGGGTGGGCAGGGACCGAGCAGGACGGGGGCGCTCCTGGCCCTCTGCGGGAGCCTGGGGGAGGCTGATCTGCCCGCGGCGAGGTCTGCGGTGGGTTTTCGAGGACTCGCGGCCAAGGCAGTCTCTGTTTGACCCAGGAAGTTACATAACTGTGAGAGGCTAGCCTGCCCTTAAACCCCTTGTCCGAGGTTTGTTTCCCTCCTGACCTCCCTGTGGCCTCCGGGCCTGCGGTGTTGCGGACCGACGTGGGTTCGCGCTAATCTGGCATTCATTTCCTTGAGGCCTGGCTGACCTGTATTCTTCCTCTAGCCCCGGGCGCTGCCGCAGACCTTCCTCCTACTCTCCACCCCCTTACCCACCTCGGCTTTCCTTCCTCTACCTTCAGCTTCAAGGAGAAATACAAGGATTATCAGCTGTGAAAACCCCACTTTCCAAAGCCAATCCTTCCAACCCTGACTGGCCGTCTTTTGTGCTTCACCTGGTACTTTTTGTCACCCTGGATCTTCAACCCGTCTTCATCTTCCTTTCTTGGTATATTCCGCGCGTGCTGCATGTTCATGTCTGTCCCATACTTAAAAAAAAAAAAAAAAGTAAAAAGAATACTTTCCTTGGACTCTGCTTCCCGCAGTAGGTATGACCTTTCTCTCTTGACAGTCATGTTTTAAAGAGAAATCTATAATGGGTATAGTTGTCTCTACTTCCAATTTATTCCTAAATCCATTGCAGGGTAGCCTCTTTTTCCACCATTGTAATGCAGTAGACTTTCCCAGGTTGTTAGGCCCTTCCCAGAGTGCCGGTCAATGGTCATTTTGATTCTGCTTTTTTTGGGGGGACACAGGGGTGCTGGGGTTTGAACTCAGGGCTTTGCCATGATAGGCAAGCCTTCTACCACCAAACCACTTCCCCAGAACTTTGAATCTGTCTTAGTGCCTTAACTGAGGCTTTCCACACTGTTGATTGCCCCTTCTATCTTCACAGCTTTCATCTTGATACCTCACTCTCAGTGACACCCTCTGTGCTATACTGCTGCTAGGATCTCTAGCTGCTGACAGTACATATTTACCTGTGTATTCTTAGTAAGCTAAGCCCAGTGTGTTGGAATTAAATTCTTGTTTTTAGGTCAGTTCTTGCTGTAGGTCAAGAGTTCAAGCTTTAAAATCAGGCACTTGAATTTTTATCACAGCTCTCCCAATACTTAGTTGAAAGTACCTGAACAACTTCTTTAGCCATTCTAAGCCTGAAATCCTTGTTATAGCCCAACCAGGTGGGGTTAAAACAATGCACAGAGATTATGTAGCATCCAGTGTTCACTGGGTGGACTGTACCCACCTACCCTGTCCTCCACTCTCCCAATGCATATCCCTCTTGCTCTTGTCTTCGTTACAGCTGGACTCATCCAGACTGTTGCTGTGTGCTTGACTTGAGGCTGACTACATTCAGTTCATTCTTCATATTCCTATCACAGTGAGATTTCTAAAACAAAAGTTTACTTAGAAAGCTAAGGTGGGAGGATTACTTGAGCCTAGGAGTTTGAGGCCAACCTGGGCAACCTAAGTCCTTGTCTCAAAAAAGAAAAGAAGAAAAGGAAAGAAAAATTTAAAAAAAGAAAGAATTCTCCATTCTTTAGACCTTCACTTAGGCTAGTAACATGTTTTGTTGTTCTGATACCTCTCTTAATGCACCTGTCAGAGGATGTTATCATTAATGTTTGCAAGTCAGATTCCTGCAACTAAATCATAAGTTTTCTGAGAGGGAGTTATGCTGTCTTTATTATCTTTCTTTGACACATAGCAAATATTGAATGAATACTGGATAGGTGGATACAAATTCTGATCTCCAGTCTTGGTTCTGTTACCACCTCTTTTATAAATAACCTATGAAATGAGCAAAATTGAATGTAATGAATACTTTATCATGTAAGGATATACCACTACTGGTAACTGTTGAGTTATTCAAAAGTAATATGCCAGCTTTCATAAATAATTCTAAATGGGCAGGGAAAGGTCTAGCCTTTCCTTTTGGAAGAAGGAATCATACTGACTGTGCATTCCAACTTTTAATTTTTTTAATTATCTAGGAAAGTTATTTCTTTCCATCCTCTTCAGGCCTGTGTTTTCAGCACCACTACTCATAAGGAAGTCTACAGAAATTTATAGTTTCTCACTGAACACAGAGGAAAGATAGTGAGGATGATAATGAACATAAGTGTGTTAGAAAAGGTAGAGGGGTCAATGAGTTGCAGTATTAAATGTTGTTGTCGAGTCGTGTGCGACTCATAGTCCTTTACAGGGTTTTCAATGGCTGACTGTTTTGGGATTGCCATGTCCTTCTCCTGTTTTTGTGGTGCTGGGAATCAAACTCGGGACCTCAGAGACTGCAGAGCCGCGCTCTACCAACTGAGCTAAATCCTAGCCCACAGTATTGAATAGGTCGTTGTATTTGGCCTTACCGAGTAGTGGGTTTTTGAGCAAAATCACAGCAGGCTGGGCATAGTGGTGCACACCTGTATTCCCAGCAACTTGGGAGACAGGGTAGGAGGATCACAGGTTTGAGGCCAGAGACAGCCTGCATAACTTAGCAAGACCCTGTCTCAAGATAAAAAAGGCTGAGGGTGCAGCTCAGTGGTAGTACATGTGTAAAAAGTATGCACAAGGATCTGGTTCAGCCTCCCAGTACTGGGGGAAAAAATCACAGCTGAACTCCAGTATTGATGACAGTGATTTTAATTCTGCATCCAGGAAGCAGGAAGTAAAAGAATAGAGCTTCCTTTTTGAATATGTCCAGAGAGAGCCTTAGATAGCGTCTTGAAGTGATGAAGTTTATTTAAGTCTACAAACTGATGCTTCCTCTTTCACTCATGGGGCCCATTCAGTCCTGCAGGTACCTGGTGGATTCAGAGCAGAATCCTTTCCATGTCTGTGTGACACCTAGTACAAAGTGTCCTCATAACTAAAACTTAGAGATCCTTTTCCTCCACCTCCAATTTAATCATAACCTCTATTCTCTTCATTGCAGGTACTATAGTTTGTAATAACATGTACTGATTCAGCTTAGATGTTGTTTCTGTTTACATGAGGAATATGTGGATGACTGATTTTCAGTGTTTTCCCTTCACCTGAAATTCTTTTTTTTTTTTTTATTAGAAATTTTTAATGTACATCATAATGTGATTCATTTTGACATGCTTTTCGTTGTGACAATTTTCATATATGCAATTTGATAAGCATTATTCATATAGGTTATATTTTTCTTGAGCTAATAAGAGTTTTCTTAACTATTATATTTTCTGATTAACTCAAATAGGCTGAAAAATATTTTTTTACTTATTTGTAAGGGATTCTTATACTCTGGGGGGAAAAGAATGTATATTTTCTCTATCCTTTTTAGTAGCTAAAGCAAGTTTTTGGTACGAATAGCATACTACTTACTCCCTGTATCATTTAGGGCAACACATTTCTACTTGTTAGAGTGCTATTCTTCAACAACAGACGTGTGTGTGTGTGTGTGTGTGTGTGTGTGTGTGTGTGTGTACAGGCACGTGGTGCTGGAGATGAAACACACGGCCTCGTGTGCTGGATATGCATTGTGCTGCTGCATGCCAGCCTACCACAGCAGGTACTTTTAAATTCCAGCCAAGTGCCTTGCACTAATCTCCAAAGATCCCAAGTTGCCTTGGCATGGGTGGCTTTCTTCTGAGACATACCCTGAGACAGGGACTGCAGCTGCAGGTAGTTCTTTTGGGAGGTGATCACAGAAAGCACTGTAGGAGTGTGGGGAAGTGAGACAGACAGGGGAAGGACTCTAATACAGAGTGCATTAGTGAGCAGGTTACTACCAGTGTGAGCAGTTGGTGATGTCTGGGAGATAGCGCGCAGAATATGCTTCTGTTGTCCCTCCCAAGGAGCAGGACAGCTGTGATATTTATCCACCAATTTCTGCCCCTTATTGATTGAGTACTATTCCCAGGGCAACACCCAGGCCCCTTGCCCATGTGTATGGATACTCCTGTGGATAAGCCTACAAGCAGAGAAGCCCGGGGAACCGCAGTGTGAAGCAATTTGCATCTCTGAGAATAATAAGTGTTCCAGTGTGGGGTCCAAGGGCCTTTGTGAGCCAGTTCCAGGTGGCCTCCCCAGCCTCCTGTCAGCGTTCTTCCTCTTGAACCTTCCATTTTGTCTCAATTAAGCTTGCCATTTTTAACACACAGATTCCAGGATCTTGTCCTTTCTTCTTCTGCCTAGAATGATGTGACCCTCTTCCAGCCCCACCTTATTTGCTCAGCAACTTCTTGGTTTGAATGTGACTTCCTCTGCCAAGCTCTATCCAGCTATCCTTGGGAAGGAGTTCAGTCTTACTTCTACAGTTATTGTCCACTTGACTGTCATGGCACTCTACCCAGCATTTGTGGTGGTTGTGTGCCTGCTTCTTTTCCCTAATAAGACGATGCTGAGAGGACAAGGGAGCCAGCCTCCAGAGCCCAGTACTTAGCCTAAGGCTGGCAAGTGGGCTTTGGAAACAGGCAGGTGTGGATTCAGATCCTATCTTTGGCAAGTCTTTTAACAGTTCTGAGCCTGAAACAAAGTTGTGAACTTAGGTTGCCTTATTACCAAAATGAAAGTTCCTTGCAGACATGTAGCAGTTAGTAATAATGCTTGCCACATTAGGATCCTTACTAAATAAATGTTAAAAGATATGCCAGGTGGATAAGAATGTAGTGTAATAGGGCTGGGGTGTAGGTCAGTGGTAGAGAACTTCTTCTCTACAATACACATCCCTGGCACTGGGAGAAAAAAAAGTATGAAATGGATGTAGATGAGGAACAGTTAGATGAGCTAGCATGAGTTTTTCTGGGACAAATCTAAATGATATTTGTCAGAAATGTAACACATTTTACTAAATGTAAGCACAATTTTATTTTCATGTCTTCATGGTCAAAACGAAACATGATGGACTTAAAACAGTCAAATACCAACTGGGTGCGTTGGCACACACCTGCAATCCCTGTGGCTTGGGAGGTGGAGGCAGGAGGATTGTTAAGTTTGAGACCAGAGTCAGTCTGTGTAATTTAGAGAGACACTGTCTCAAAAAAGTAAAAAAAAAAAAAAAAAAAAAAAAAAAAGGGCTGGAGCCAGCAGCTTGGTGGTCTAGCACTTGCAAAGCAGCAAGCATGAGGCCCTGGGTTCAACCCCCAGTACTGCAAAAAAAAAAAAAAAAAAAAAAAAGTCAAATACTGTAAATGAGGGCTTGTTATTGGCTGTGTGTGAAGAATCTTCTTAGAATAGGAATTATTTTTAAATGTGTATATGTAAAAAGTGCTTGTGTATATACTGTATATATGCACAAACACACTATATATATATACATACATATATACACACAAACACACACACACATACACATACATACATACATGTAATGATATATATATGGGAATGAGTTGTCTAGAGAGGTCAGGAGATCCCAGCAGAAATGGTGTAGTAATGGAAGCTGCCTCAGTGCCAGCCACTGTAGGATCACAGGTCACAGCTTCTCAGGGTATGATTATTAAAGATACAAAGTGTGTTAACTGAGTTATCTTCCTTTCTTTAGGTAATAAGGCTCTTACAATCGAAATACCATTATAAAGAAGAGGCTGAAATCATCTGTGATAAAGTTCAAGTTAAACTCAGCAAGGAATGTTTTCATCCTTATAGTACATGCATTACAGATCTGAGGACTTCACACTGGGAAGAAGCAATCCAAGAAACAAAAGGTGGTGCTGACAATCGGAGATTGGCTGAAGAGTGTTACTTCCTGTGGAAATCTACCCGTCTGCAGCATATGACCATAGCTGAAGATGTCAAAGCCATGCTTACTGAACTTCGCAAGGAGGTGCGCCTGCTGTTGTTAACCAATGGCGACAGGCAGACACAGAGGGAGAAGATCGAGGCTTGTGCCTGTCAGCCCTACTTTGATGCTATTGTCATAGGTGGAGAGCAGAAAGAAGAGAAACCAGCCCCTTCCATATTTTATCACTGCTGTGACCTCCTCGGAGTACAGCCTGGGGACTGTGTGATGGTTGGTGACACATTAGAAACTGATATACAAGGAGGCCTCAATGCAGGGCTGAAAGCCACAGTCTGGATAAACAAAAGTGGAAAGGTGCCACTGATGTCAGGCCCTAGTCCACACTACATGGTTTCCTCTGTGCTGGAATTACCTGCTGTCTTACAAAACATAGATTGCAAAGTCAGCATGTCAGTTTCAAGCACATAAAAAGACACAGTTACAAAGTTTAGAGTCAGTTTACAGAGTTGGAAACTAAAAAAGGTTAAGGCATTCCATATATCATCCAGTTCTAAGAATAATTTGACTTAGAATTTAATGATAATTTTAGGGAGGTCCTCCCAACCTTGTTGCTTTTGACAGGCAACCATAGACTTGTATTTACATCTGAAAACCCAGATTGCATTAATACAAGTTACTTTTTGTAGTGTGGTCCAGAAAACTTGAAGAAAGTATTTGTTAGTGACTAGATTTTTTAAAAATTATTTTATTAATTTTTTAGTGCTTTGGCTCCATGATACCAAGCAGGATAGCTTACATATGGATACAGAAATACAGGACATATGGCTTAGAAATAGATATTTTTTAAAAAATAAGGATTCTAAAACATATGTAAGAGATTTATCAGAGTAATTGGGTCTGGCTAATATGAAATAAACTATTTTGTATATTTTTTGTAACCATATTTTTGGCTACTTTGGGTGTGTACATTCTAATATGAATATACTTTTTCTGCATCACTTTTTTGAGTGGGTGATTTTTCTGTGGTGTGTACATAACAGATAGATTGCTCCAATTTAAAAAAAAAGTTTAAATCAACATGTGGTGCTGCTTCTCCATCCATTTCCACACCTATCTAGAGCAAGCTTGTAGCTTCCATGCAATCTTTACCTCTTAAGGAAATATTTTACTGTATTTTCCCAAGTACCCAGTGGAGTTGAGCAGATTGGACTGTTTGGCTGGGGGATGAGCACAAGCCATTTGGCACCAAAAGCTGTTTTCATCCTGTGAATCCATAAGGAGAATTATAGCCTAACCTACTCCTACTTGTCCTCTGTTGGCTGAGTAGATCCTCCCATATGATGAAACTGATAGGAAATTGGGCTTTGCTCTGAACCACTTTCAGGGTGCCATTTTAACACTTGAGTGACTCTTAGAGTTTCCATCTGCCTTAAATCTCTTTTTCACATTTTCTGGAATAAATCATTGTTTTATAAGGCTCTGTATCTAATTCAGGGTCAATTTTGAGCTCAATTAAGGCTCCATAGCAAGGTACTGGTTTGCGACCAAGAAGAATTTTCCTAGATCATTAGTCTCATGATTCCACTCACCAAACTAGGGGTGTAGTGGCTAACAAAGGAAAAAAGTGATCAATGACAGAAATTTTCCTTGGATTGGTTTTGATAGATTGATACTCAGGGTGAAGTTCCAGATTATACCTGTTTCTATTTGTGAACCTAAAACCAGTTGTTTTCTGTGTACTAAGAACCAGATTCTTTGCCTTGTGCAAATGTCCTTTCATATTTATCTCTGACTCTTGGTTTTTTAAAAAGATACCATAATTGTGTCCTCGGCTGCCCCAGGGAGATGTCATTATGAAGCTGGGTGTATGTAAACAGGGTATGTTTATAGATCCAGGTATGGTGTCCCATATACCACTAATTAAATTTTACCTCTTTAAAAGTTTTTAAGTTTGGTGGATTTTGGAAAAAACAATTATGTGCATGATTTCTCTAACAGATAAATTGACATATAATACTTTGGGTCCTTCCTTTTAGCTGTCCCACAGAGTGGATGTAGGCAAGCAGTGACACATTCCGAATGTTAACTGAGTGGTTCTTCAGTGACCTGGGGGAAAATGCAAGATTAAGTTTGTCTTCACAGTTTGCATTCTATACAGTACAGCAATGTGATGTTACATTCCATTTGCACCCTTCCTCAGGGAAGAACTTTAGTTTTATACGTTCTCAGTGGAATGTTACAGAAGAGATTAAAAAGTATTGGAATAGACCTATGATTTTATTGATGTTTTCGTTAAAAAATTAAACAATGGATTAACAGTGGTCTTTTGTCATCCATATTTTTTTGTAGTTTCCCCATAGCCGCATGCTCATACCTGAAAAGAAACTGTCGTTCAGGGACTTTCCCAAACACTGTAGTATAGAGGAACGCCAGAGCCAACAAAGGTGGACATCTGAGCTGGAGTACTGATGTGGGGAGTTGTGTTTAGAGGCCACCCCCATCCCTACCAGGGCACAGACAGCTAGATCTACCAGTTCTCAGGAAGTGTGATAGGGAAGCAGTTTGTTACAGAAATAACTTGGCTTATCACTGTCAAACTTGTTTGTAACCCACAATAAATATTTTCTAGGGCGGAGGGTGTAACTCAGTGGTAGAGCGCTCACCTAGTGTGTACAAGGCCTTGGATTCTGTTGGTGCTGAAAAAATTTACATAACCCCTTAAGTACATTTATTTATAGGGAGCATATTAACATGCATGTTAAGTATAATTTTGTATATTTAAGTTCTATAAAGATTAAGCTAGGTATGATACTCAGATTTTTTCATTCCATTTTGTAAAAATTGGAGAATGTTTTATTCTTACTTGAATGAATACTACTTGCTATACTTAAGTCAAAAATAATTGGAAGGTAAATGGTAAAAAGTCCTGTCTCCCAGAAGCCTACAACCTACCTGCCCTAACAGCCCCTGCTGTCTATGATCAGGTTGGTGAATATCTGCATATAGAAGTATATGTGACTGTAGAATTCCTTAAACTCAGGCAGATTTTTTAATTTCTGCATTTCAGCTTTAGGAATCAATGTTCTTGCTAAGATAGGTTGTGACTCTTCTGTTTACACCATTTGCGTTTAGGAGAACAACTTTACGGCCTCAGCCACATGCGATGCCCATGTCCTCAGGAAAGGAGCTGGTTCCCCTGACTTGCTCGCCTGTCATTCACGTGAAGGTCAGCACAGCTACGGATCCTGGTGTATATCCTCAATGCTTAAGAACTGCTATTTAAAGTAATAGGTTTTAACTCTTAAAAGAATTCTTTTAATCATTTTAATTGATACTTAGAGGTTAAGCAAATTAGCCAATTGAGACACACACAGGTGTCCTCAGTCCACTTGCCAGTGATCAGATGTCTAGTAGACATTGCCAACCAAACTTGTCCCAAACCACAGTCTTCATTTTCCCTCCCACATCTCAGTATTGGCAGCCACAGTTGTTTTTATCCATTTGCTTGACAGCAGAAACTTTGCTGCACTTTGAATGATTGTGGCCCATGGTAGGCATTCAGTATTTGTTGAATAAAGCAGGCACCATTTCTATGAACATTGTTTCTAGTTAAAATCCTCACCAAAGTCCAGCCATCAGCTACTTGGTTTATTTATTTTGTTTGTTTGTTTTGTACAGAGTCCCATTTTGTAGCCCAAGTAGGGCTCAATTCACAATCCTCCTACCTCTATCTCCAGTGCTGGGATTACAGGTGTACCCACCATGCCCAGCCCAGTTTTTTTTAGGAGTTTTTCCCCTTCTTTTACATGTTGGATTGCCTTTCCACCATGATTAGGCAAAACAAGCAGAACTATGTTTCCAGGAATATGGTGATGGTCCAAGGACCAGCTAAAAACCCGTTCCAGTGCTTTTGCTGATGTGAGTAGTGCTTGGCTGAATTGAGTGTGGTGGTTATACTTGTAAATCCCAGCTACTAAGGAGGCTGAGGCAGGAGTATTGTGACTTTGAGGCTAGCCTGGGCAAATTTGCAAGACTAAAAAAATTTCACAAATCCCCATTTATTTGGCAGATGAATTTAATGAAGAATTTTATTATTATTATTATTATTACTTGGGGATTGAACTCAGGGCCTTGCTTGTACTTTGCAAGCACTTTACCACTGGACTGCACCCCCAGCCCATTTTTATTTTTTATCTTGAGACATGGTCTCCCTAAATTGCATAGGCTGCCTCTGGCATTCAACTCATGACCCTTCTAACTCAGCCTCCCAAGTCACTGTGACTACAGGCACATGCCACCATGCTGGTGCAAGTCCTAATTTGTAAATACTTATTAAGCCTCAGTTTGCCTTATGCTTTCTAATATTTCATCAGCAAGAGCTAGTCAAAGAAAATAAGTTATTACACCTGTGAATGGGGCAGGTCCTGCTTTGGCCACATAACTGGCAGAGAAAAATCCCAAGTAAGGCAAGAGGCATGGTAAGAATGTGTTTCCTCAAAGTGAAGAAGCATGTTGCATTCTGGCACATCATGGGATATCCCCTTATTTCTATTTCCCTTAATATTTATGATAATGAAATGAGCCACTGAACTCATTTTTTTTTAACCTAATAGACTTATTGTACTTGACATATTCAATAACTCTTGTTATACTTGATGTATTCAACGACTACCTCTACAGTTTGGTTATTTCATTTTCAGTGATTTTTATTTGAGTCACTGACATTTTGAGAAGTCTAAGGAAAGAGATGGACCTATTTGCTTATCTATTTGAATCTATTTGCTTACTCAAAAAGTTTACATATTAATTAAGGAATCCTTACAACCTCCCACCCAATGCACACACATGTACACATGCACGCACACATGCACCTACCCATAGACTTGAAATAAAACCAGGGTTAACTTGTCGGTGTTTAACACCCTTATTGTACTTGCTGAGTTCCTAATTAGGGATGTCTATTCAGTCTTTTTGTATGTGTACTACGCTTGAAGTCTGTGTTTGAAAATGTAATAAAGTCAGTTAATAAAATACACTTTGAAATCACACAGATAAGTGCCTAGTGGATGTCATTAAGGTGACAGCTTCTCTAAAACTAGCTCTAAAACTAGAGTTGTAGCTTAGTGGTGGTTTGCTTAGATTACACAAGTCCCTATACTTGATCTCCAGCACTGCAAAAACATACATATATACTAGCTCTGTTGCTACATTTAACTCCTGGGAATGATCCAATTTTGTGGGAGGTCAGTAAGTTGACTCTTTGTGCCAGGAATGCCACGAAAGGTTGGAAGGGTTGGTGTACTCAGTGTACACTGGGGCTGGTGTCCATATACAGGCTCCTCGTTACCTAAAAACATAAACGTTCAAAGGATTCTTGGGTGTTTTCTAACACCTTCACTGTGCATTGAGGAAACGAAAGTCCTGCTCAGTGGAATGGCTCCCCTGAAGGCCACAGTGGTAAAGTCTGGACCACACTCTGTCCTACACTGTCTAGGCCTACCAAAGTTGGTGTTCAACTCAGCACATGTTGCAGATTTTTGAAAATTCAAGGATCACATTTGGAACCCTAGATAATCAGACATAAAATCTAGAGAAAGACTTCATGGGAAATTCGCGTGTAACCTGGGGTGCTGAACAAGGGTGATGCTAGTGTCCAAACGTGACACATAACTCCTTTGAAAATTCCTCCAGTGAGTCACATTTACTTGGTATTCAGTGTCTATTGATTTAGGCCAAAGTGTCAGTTCTGACATCCTGGAACATAAGCAGAGAATGTGTTGCAATATAGATGAACATCTAAAGAATGTCAGATAAGGGAGCTACCATATAGAGCCCTGACTCCTAAGCTGGGTATTGGAATTGAAACAGTTGACTGGGGGAAAGACGAGAGAGATTTCCAGAGAAAATGAATTCATTTCCACACAAATTCATTGAGTGCCACACCGAGTGCTAAGCTTACCATCTCCAAAGAAGGAATGAGACCAGCCTGCTTGAAGACGGGGATCTGAATGGGGGATGACAAGAAAGAGAATTTAGACAGGTATGATGGCCAGTCCAAAGCAGGCTGTGAATAGGAGGTGTAGAGGAGGTGAGAAAACTGTCATCAGCATGTTAGGAACGGAGCAGGGAAAGCTGTGTGCACGTGCTGGGTGTGTGTGTGTGCATGTGTATAGTGTGATGTGTGAGCACATGTGGTAATGGAGGTGTGTGAATAGCCGACAGTGTGTGTATGTAGAGGTATGTATGTGGGATATGGATTGGGTATGTATATTGGTGAGTGCACAGTGTAGATGTATATGTGTATACACAGTGAAGTCTGTGTGATGGGCGTGAGCACTAAGGAGCAAGTCTAGTGTGCAAAGTGCAGGGGCTGTGTTCAGGGAGGTGTATGAAGTAGGCTGTGTGCACAAGTGTGAGGGAGTAGTAGGGTTGCACGGCTGTGTATGTGTCATGCTGTGTGCGTACAGTGTGGCTGCATAGCATAGCTGGATGGAACCATGGGTGGGTCAGTGTATGCAGTGGGGGTCTGTTGGGGTGTGCAATGTATACGTGTGAAGGGGGTATTGTTGTTAGGTGCTGTCGAGTCGGTATCTGACTCATAGCAATCTTATGTATAACAAGCAAAACACTATTGTCAGTGTTTCTCTGCTATTCATAGGGTTTTCAATGGTGGATTGATTTTTTAGGAGTGGGTTGCCGGGTCCTTCTCCCAAGCCTACAGTATCTGGTATTCCCAGGTGGTCTCCCATCCAGGTACTAACCAGGCCTGACCCTGCTTAGCTTCTTAGATCTGACAGGATCAGACACCACAGTGCTACAGCTGCAGGCAAAGGGGATATAGCAGAGTGTCTATTGGCTGGGGGGTAATGTGCTTTGAGAGTAGGGTGTGTACCTAGTGGCAGGCACTTAGTGCAATTGTGTTAATAGTGTGTGCACATGGTGGGTTTGTGTGTGAGGAATGGGATGTGTGTAGGGGTCTATAGTAGCAGGCTGTATTTGTATTTGTAGGAAATGGGGAGTGTGTGAGTACTGGGTTTGTGTGTGCTGAGGATGGTGTCTGTATAGTGAGACTGTATGTGGGTCTAGTGTGGGTGTGTCCTTAGTGGGAGTATGTAAGTAGCAAGGTTGTGATGAATCAGTTGTGGGGCTGTGTATACATTGTATACATATAAGTGGTTGGGTGTCTGTGTGCAGTGATATTGTGTTAACCAGGGGTATGTTTGTGCATGTGTGTGTGGGGGTTGTGTAGTGGTGGCTGAATAAGAACAATATGAAGAATGAATGGGCTAAAACTTGCCTGGATGAGAGAGAAACAGCCAGAGAGAAGCTCAGAAAGTCCTTTAAGGTGATGACCCAGGCTAGGCACTATGGTGCTCACCTGTCATCCCAGCAACTCAGGAAGCTGAGGCAAGAGGACTGGGAGTTCAAGGCCAGAGGCAGCCTGTGCAACGTTGCAAGACTCCATCTCAAAATAAAAATTAGAAAGAGGCTGGCAGTGTGGCTCAGTGGTAGAGCACTTGCCTAGCATGCTAGAGGCCCTGGGTTCAACTCCCCAGTACTAGGGGGAAAAATGATTCTGACCAGGGAATCCCTTTGTTCTTACTCAGCCACCACTACTACATGAGCAGAGTGACAAGGCAGCCATCTGCAAGCATAGGAGAGGCTTTGGAGAAACCAACTCTGCTGTTGGGCCCCACGTTCGGGCGACAACTCTATGTGGGGCGTGCGCCTCCCGGTCCGGCCTGGAGGTTCGGACGGGCTGCGCCGCCGCACACACAGATACTAAACACAATTCACTCGGGACCCTCAGGTGAGAGGCGCAGCGGCCCTCGGAACCCTGGCGGAGACGGGAGAAAGGAAAAGCCTCAGGCGCTTTTGCCTTCCAGGGGCAAACACCTGTGTTGGTCGTCTCAGTGGTCACGAGGAGACAGCTGTTGCTTCATCGGTGACCAGACGGGGAGCAGGTTCTTTTCCTTGTTGAGGATTGCGACAGGAGAGCATTCTCTCCTCACCAAAGGTCCGGGGCAGAGCAGCAGGAGAGGTGCTTCCTCATGTGTGGTCCGGGCAGGAACAGGCAAGAAGGCTCAGAAAGGGGTGCCAAAAGGGGCCTAAAAGGTGGTACCAAAAGGGTCAGCTGCCGCAGCGCAGCTCTTTATGTAGCTCGCCCATGGAATGGCCTGAGCCAATCAGCTTTCAGTCCAGTTGTCCAATTGGGAAGGGTTTTATACAAACGTGCAACCAAGATACTTTCATTTTCCCTAGATTTCTAACTTACAAACCAGATATTCAAACTCCATTTTCCCAGTTTGGGAGTTTTTGCCAATTTCCTCCCAGTTTTTCCCTACACTCTGCCACACCTTGATCTTGGATGTCCAGCCTCCAGGACTGCAAGGGAACACATTGCTGTTGTTTAAGCCACAGTGTGAGTGTATCATTCTGGCAGCCCATGCTGACTAACTCAGGTGATAACAGTGGGAGAGCCTTCACAGGACCTGCTTCTATCCTTTCATTCAGTTAACAAATATTTGTACAGCATAGGCACACACACGTGTGTGTGTGTGTGTGTGTGTGTGTGTGTGTGTAGCAGGGTGCCTGAGATAAGGAAACAGGGGACTTATCCCTGCTCTTACGCAGCTCACAGGCTCAAAGGACCATAAACACCTCATGGGACCTCTCAGCAGGTGCCTTCTGCTCTTGAAGGTCAATACATGCATGTGACTCAGGCTCCTGGGACTTAGCCAAGGGCCTGGACCACCTCTGGGTGCTCTGTCTGGTGCACCCTCGGGGATTGATCCTGTACTATACCAGGATGCAACACAAACCCTAGCCAGGAGCCAGAACTAAGCTAGGGTTCTGGGCCGCTCAAGAGCCTTGACCATAAGCAACCATACCCACTCCGTAAAGGGGAATTTTATTCTAACTAGCAAATGACAGGATGAGAAGGAGGTTCCCCAGCAAGCATACTGTGTTTTCCCCTATTTCTTAGCAAGTTGCCGCTATGGTTTGGTGAGGTTCCAGTGGGTCCCCCGAAGGCTCAAACGCTGAAGTCTGGGCTTCACTATGGTGATGTGGGAGAGGATGGGGCTTTCAGGAAATGGGGCCCGTTGAGAGGGGGTCAGGTCACAAGAACAACTGCCCTTGAAAGGGATTAAGGGTTTCCTGGGCACTGTGGTATACCCCTGTAATCCCAGTGACTCAGGAGGTGGAGGCAGGAGGATTGCAAGTTCTAAGTCAGAGGCAGCCTGTGTAATTTAGGGAGACTCTGACTTGATATTTAAAAAAAATTAAAAATGGGTCAGGTGCAAGGCCCCTGGGTTCTACCCCTCTGTACTGAAAACAAAAATAAAAGCAAGGGAAGGGAGGGATTGATTAAGGGAGTGCTAGAGGGCGAGTGGGCTGGGATTTGGCTCAGTTGGTAGAGCGCTGCGCTGCAGTCTGTGAGGTCCCGAGTTCAATTCCCAGCACCGCAAAAATGGGAGAAGGGCCTGGCAATCCACTCCCAAGGCAATCCTGAAATAGTCAGCCATTGAAAACCCTATGAGGGTCGCTATGAGTCGGATACCGACTCGACGGCACCTAACAACAACAACAAGAGGGCGAGTTGTTGTAAGAACCAGCCTGACCCCAGGTCGCTCCCAGGCGTCTGATCTACCTGAGCTGTACGCACTCCCACCATTCTCTGTGGGTCCCCAGCAGACTTTCAGCCTCCCGAATTTTGAACTAAGTAAACCTTTTCTCCTTAGAAAGTTAGCCTTCCTTGGATATCTTGTTATAGTTGCAGAAAACAGGATAATACACCTCATCTAGCTTTTTCTCTAGAAATTGAAGACGCTTGCATTAGAGTAATTTCTAAAATGTTCTGGCTACAGCATTTTGATTCAAGATGATAAAGATGTTCTATACTTTGACTTACTGTAAAACCCCTCATCTGACTTCTGTTAGGTAACTAATACCTAATAATACCGAATGTTTTCACCTAGAAAACTGCCCTCAAAAAGAAAATTGACCTTAACAATTGACAAAATAAAGTGTGATCATTAAATGCTGACAAGGATGCTAAGGACAGAAACGCAGTGGTTGCTGGTGGGGAATACAAATTGGTAAAGCCACCCTGGGAAATGGTTTGGCATTGTCTCTTCTACAGTTAAACAGAGAAATCACCCTACAACCCAGTGACTCCACTTACAAGTCTTTATGAAAGTGAACAGAAAACTTATGTTTAAATAAACAAAAAAAGCCTATATGGAAATGCTTATAGTAGCTGTGGTCATAACTGCCCAAAGGAATGAGCTATTGATTCACCCAACGACATGGGTGATCATAAATTCATTTTGCTAAGAGAAAGGTGTCAAACCCCAGAGTCTACAAATTGTATAGTTCCAGTCATGTGACGTTTTAGAAGAGGCAAAACTATAGGGACGGAAAATCGATCACTGGTTGTCAGGGACCGAGAGGACAGAGCAGTTACCTGTAAAGGAGGCACACAGGGGTCCTAGGATGGAGCAGTGTAGGATACGATGTTGTGATGTATGTGGTGAGGCTATACCTTTGTCCATTTCATACAGCATGAACTTTAAAATTTAAAAAATAATGCAAATTAAAAAATGATTTAACAGGATACTAAGGCCCTAACATGGAAAGCAGACTGTGAAATGACATTTATAACCATATTATAAATGTGTGACAAAACCTCCCTGGAGGTGGCGGGGGAAGCAGTTGACCAAAGTCACTGTGAAAGCTTGCACTGTACTTGGAAACTGTGAGGCTAAAGCGCTGTACTCGAGTTTGTACATTTGTTTCTCACAGGAGTATGTCTAACAATCCTGAAAGCATTTTACATCTATATTAAGGTTGAATAAATAAGTAAACATATGGTCGAAATGGGAGGCAGACTGCTCATTGTGAAAGAAATGACAAAGAATTATTAGAATGAAGTCTGTAGTGTTGGACTTAAAGTTGGAGACATCGATGTGAATTTCTTTTAACAGGTATAGAGGTACATGGGTAGGTAGACAATAGGTAGATATTTATAGATATGTGTGTACATGAGTCAGTATATATACATATACTTCCTGAGCCTCTCCACTGAGATGGCCTAAAAGCAGTGATATCCTCAATATCAGTGAACACATTCTAACTTCAGATCTTGGTTTCTAAATATAATTCTCCAATAAAAGGAAGCAGGGCTCCTTAGAGATACAGCTTGAACTAGGGCTGAGACAAGGGAAATATAACAGGAGCCTGAAACACCATATGGGCTGGGATTTTTAGCAATCTCTGAGATCCCGAGTTCAATTCCCAGCACCACAAAAATGGGAGAAGGGCCTGGCAATCCACTCCCAAGGCAATCCTGAAACAGCCATTGAAAACCCTATAGGGTCGCTATGAGTCAGATATTGACTGGATGGCACTTAGCAACAACAACAACAAAACACCATATGGTGCCAAAAATCAGAGAAAGTGCTCCAAAAGCCAAAAGATGAAGCTATGCTAAGGGGAGCCTTCTGATGAGTCCCCTGTGGCTTAAACTGGAACAATATGAACAATGAAATAAATATCATAGCCTTGGATTACAATCAAGAGTATAAAATAAATACACAGGAGTCATTGCTGATATAAGTGATTGAAAAATAAATGAATGAAGGCTTCCTTATAAAGAATTCTAAATAATAAATGTGTCTACTTCTACCTCCAGGAGGTGGAATTTAATCTTCCCCTTGCTGAGTGAGGGCTGGATTTAGTAATGAGCTTCTAAAGAAAAGGGAAAATTGAGACTTTGTAGTGTAGAAACCTGGCAGCAACACCCAACCCACGTGATTGAAATTAACATCACCAATAATGGTACATAGCTGAGTGTCATGGCCCATGCTTGTACTCAGAAGGCTGAGGCAGGAGGATCACTTGAGCCCAGGAGTTTGAGGCCAGCCTTGGCAACATAATAAGGCCATGTCTCAAAAAAAAAAAAAAAAAAAAAAAAAAGAAAGAAAAATCATGCAGCTTCAGGTACCCCCTAATCTGGTATGATGAGAAGGGTACTTCTCTGTGCATTCTTACCCAAAGTCTATGACACCAGTTAAATGAGAAAATATCAGACAGACTCCACTTGAGGGACACTGTGAAATGCCTGACCAGTGCTTCTCCCAATTGTCAAGGTCATGACAAGCAAGGACTGTCTGAGAAGCTGTCATAGAACTGTGGAGACTATGGAGGCATGTTGACTAAATGCCACATGGGATCCGGAACAGAGGAAATCCAATGACAGTCGAGCTTAGCTAACAGTTGTGTCATTGAAAATTTCCTAGTTTTGATCATTGTGCCATAGTATAGAAGGCTGTAACATTAAAAGAAATGGAAGAAGAGTGTGTGGGAATTCTTTGTACTTTATTTGCAACTATCTTATAAATCTAAATTTATTCTAAAATAAAACTTAAGAAAAGAAAATGGGACTTACTGGGTCAGATATACTCAGACTCAGTTAAATTGGGTATTTCAAAGGGCAATGAAACAAAACATCCATAACTAAATATACTTTACAAATGTTCTGAGGTCAGCACTCAGCAACAATTCCCTCAGTAATCCTAAAGAATGTCATGAGAACCTGAATGTGGTAGATCTTTACCTTAAAGAATAAAGTTCTCTCCTATGGCACAGGATTGCTGTTGCTATTTGACTGAACTATGGATGATGAATGTGAACTCACAATGCTGTAAAGCAGATGTAGCATCTTGTGGCCATTTGTCAAAGCATCTGAGAGCTGTTGGCCTGTCTCAGCTCTCTGTGTCTCCCAGGAATTCATAGATGGCAATTTCATGATGGGTTGCTTAAGAAAATTTAGGATGTCTGTTACATAGTGATAAACTACGATTTCCATCCCATGTTAATTGAAACCATTTCCAGAAACAAAATCATCACCAGAATTCAATAAAACAAAGGACCTTACTATTTACCAAGCTTTCTGCTAGGTGTTGTGGGAGACATAAAGGCACAAAAATCACCGTCCCTAACTGTGGGGATTTTTGGTTTGTTTATCTGGGACTCAAACAAGGAGGACCTTCAGTGAGTGACACAAGACTTAAGAGAATAGGACACCAAAATGAATGGTATCAAGCAGAACAGGACCATGTACTCAAAGGCCAGGGCTGTGTAAGTGCTCTGAGTGTCTTCTCAGAAGCAGACAGATTTAAACATAATCTTGACAGGCTGACAGACCGAAGGTGATGGAGGGGGACCATGGGGTGTTAAAAGCATGCAGGCAGAAGCGCCAACAGCACTCGCAACAGTCAGCAAGTGCTGGAGCAGGGGGTCCATGGGACAAAAGAAAGAAGTTGGACAGGTGACTGGGAGGTCCATGAAGGACACTAAATCCGGATTCCACTGTCTGGTAAATGTGGGCCCACCACAGGCACTGGGGAAAGAAGTACAGCCGATGTCCAGGAAGATAAGCTCACTTTGTCACAGCAGACTAACAGATGAGAGGGGAAAGATTTAGAAGGCAGGGGCTATTGGTTTTACCTTCCATTGAGAGTGGTCTTCAGAACTCTGGAGCCCTTGTCTCTCTCTCTCCTCTAGCTCAAGGATCCACCAACCTCCAGTGTCCTAAGTTCCGCTGTTTGTCGAGCATCTTTAGTCTCTCTGGATATCTACTGTAGTCTAGAGACAGGATCACCAGGTGTGACTAGAGACAGTAAGTGTTTCGCAGAAGATAAGACTTATCAACTATTCCACGATATTTTCCAAGCTTCAGTTATTGACCCACTGCTATCAGTTTTTCTTCTAGTTCTGGACGGTGAGTAAGACTTCTTACTCTAAATGACAACAATGGAGTTGCCTCTGAGTCTCTTCCCTGGTTTGTCCGATACAATGTTTAGTTTATAAGGCAATTACAATGTGACGTTCCATTAATAACTCATGGTACATCAGAATGTTTAACATCTCTCTAAAGCATTGGGCGCACTGCAACTTTACCTCTGGTCAAAGCAAGAAACCTGGAAGGCATTTCTGATTTTCTTTTCTCTGCCTCTTTCTCTACCATTTAGTTCTCAACTTACTCTCTTATAAGCCAGCTACATCTGTCCTTTCAGCTACCTTCCCAGCTAAAATTTCAGGTTTGATCATTTGCCGTTTTTCTAGTTGAATTAACTGCTGGAATTATGAACTTACCCTTCTTTTCTCTATCTTCATTATCTGGCTTATGTGGCCTGAGCCACTCAGGGTCAACTCCTCCCATTTCTGTCTGGCCTCTCAGACCTTCAGAAGCGCACAAGGGGATAAATCTCACTTCTGGGTAGTGTGTAGCAATGGTTCTCACTTGTAGAGAGGAGGTTCAGCTCTGCAGTACGCTTGGCTCAGGATAGCCAGGAGAGGAAAAATGCACTTAATGACTGTGAGGCTTAAAATAAGAGACCTGAGTATTCTTGGACCATTGTGTTGAAGACTGCTAGTTGGCTTCAGTGTATGTTTTCTCCTTCTTGAGGTCTTGGTCATTCGAAATACTCTGTATTAGTTGGGCATGGTGGGGTGCACCTGTAATCTCAGGATTTGGGAGCTAAAGTAGGATTATAAATTTGAGGCCAGCTGGGGTTATGTAGCAAGATTGTGTCTCAAACACACGTGCATAGACACACACACCTACACACACAAACAAAATTACCAAAACCAAAGTCTGTACTGATCTCTAATTCATTGAGACTCTTAATCCCACTCCTATACTTTGGGAAATACACTGAGAGTTTGCTTCAAAATGGACAGACTCAACCCACTATGGTTTGGATGTGGTCTCTCTCCCAAACATTTATCTGTTGGACTCTTGGTCCTCAGTGTGGTGATGTTAAGAGGTAGTTAACCATTAAGAGATGGGGCCTAAGGGGAGGAAGTTAGGTCATTGAAAGGGCTACCCTTGGAAGGGATGAATGCTGGTCTTGAGAAATGACTTGTTGTTAGGTGCTGTCGAGTCGTGTCCGACTCATAATGACGCTCATAGGATGTTCAATGGCTGATTGTTTCAAAATTGCTTCAGAAGTGAATTGCCATGTCTTTCTCCTGTTTTTTTTTTTTTGTTGTTGTTGTTTGTTTGTTTGTTTTGTTTTGTTTTGTGGTGGTGGGGATTGAACCCAGGTCCTCAGAGAGTGCATTGCAGCACTGTACCAACTGAGCTAAACCCCAGCCCGGTGAAATGACTAGTTCTCATGAAATGGGTTGCTATAGGAGAGGAAGGGTGGCTCCTCCCCACAGGCTTCCTGACTCTCTGTTGCATATCACTTCTGCCATGATGTGATGCAGCAAGGGGGCCTCACTGGAGGCTGAACTGATGGAGCTGACCATTCCAGCACTCTGGTTCAGGCATTCCATTGCAGTAACAGAGAACAGACTCACACACAGCCAAACCATGTCTTCATTTTCCCCTTTGCCTTCTGACCAGGAGATTGGAAATGGCTGCTATGGAGACAAGTATGAAACAAGCAAAGTAAACGGTGCTGAGTCAGAGGGTGGGGGAGCATCTCTGAAGCATGGCGGCACACACCTATAATCCAAGCACTCAGAAGGTAGAGGCAGTATGATTATGAGTTCAAGGCCAGCCTGGGCTAGATAGTAAGACGCTATTGGAAGAAAAGAAGAGAGGAAAGAAGGAAGGAAGGAAGGAAGGAAGGGAGGGAGGGAGGGAAAAAAATAAATCACACAAACTTGGCCTTCACATTGGCTCATGAGGGAAGTCCAACTGATACCAAAAGTAGTTGAAAGGAGGGCCAGGGATTGCATGAAAACCAAAAGGATGCAGACAGATCAAAGGAAGGACCCTGTTAAGCTAAACTTTGTGAACCATGAGTTTATTGGGGCATGGGTGACTCATGGACAGCCTTTATATATAGCCACACAAGGGGAGGAATCCCTCCAAGAAGTTCCTACCTGTATGTCCCAAAGCTACACCACCCTCATGTCCTATCCTAAGTCAATAATTCTTATATAACTCAGCATCACGTGCAGTTGGGGCAGAAGGGGCGAGTGATTGGCAGCTCAGAAGATAGTCTTATGGGGGGGGTCCCAAGGGGGTCTCAAGGGGGTTCCCTCTCTCCAAGAGAGAATGTTGACAGATCCATTATCCTTACTATAGGCCTAGCCATGCTGTACTGTTTTGGTTATATCATTACCATGACTGCAGAGCCAAGGTCCCTGAGGTCATTCCAGGTGTTCTATATCAAGATGGTGATCATCGCGTCCAGTCTGAAGGAACTTGCTTACACCATAAGGACATAGCTCAGTGATAGAGCATTTGCCTCGCTTGCCTAGAATGCATGAAGCCCTGGGTTCCATCTCCACCATGAAATAAGGAAGGGAGAGAGAGAGGGAGGGAAGGAAGGAAGAAAGGAAGGGAAGGGAAGAAAGAAGAAAGAAAAAGGAAAGAAAGAAAGAAAAGAGAGAGAAAGAAAAGGAAGGAAGGAAGGAAGGAGAAAGAAAATAGTGGGGAGGAAACCATGCAGTCATCTATAGGCTATGGATGTAGCTCAGTGGCAGAGTGCATGCTGAGCATACACAGGCTCTGAGTTCCATCCCCAGCACCAAAACAACAAACAGAAGCAACAACAAAAATAAGAAGTTATCCACTTCATATTGGGACAAAAAGAGATTTTGAAGGGGGCTAATTGTTCAAGAAGTTGAGGCCTATGAAAGCACGATGTATTTCTTTACACTTCTTTCCCTATAAAGGACAAAGGGAAGCAAGACAAAATGTGAAGATCCAAACCCAGATGAAGATATAGTCCCAGAAACAAAAAGAAACTCCCCCTAAGTGCTTCACACTCTACAATACCTTAAGAACATAACATTAGCTTAGTGGTAGAGCACATGCTTAGAATGCACAGGGCCCTGTGTTCAGTCCCCAGCACCACAAAGAAAGAATGTAATGTTACTTTGTGACTGGGGGCTCAGAAATAAGCTGACAAAACAATAGGATGAGATAAAAGGAGAGCTGTGATCATTACAAAAGTTATCAATAATATTAAAAGGACAGAGCTGGCTACTGCAGTGGAGTCTGTGAATCCAAGCATCAGCCAGACAGAGGCATTAGCTGTCTGGAGACCCAGAGGTGGTGCAAGAGGATGGCGAGGGTGCAAACAGCAGGCACCCAGGTCAGGGCTCCTAAGTCCACAAGTTTCTAGTGGCAGAAGCCTTGACTTCCAGATCACAGCTACAGAACTTGGGCCTAAAAAGGCTACATTCTACCAGCAACTACAAGAGGAACAAATTCTGCTGATGGTGCAGCTTCACAAGTGCTATGCAGGCTTTTTCCAATGTATAATCTGCCTATCAAAGAAGGTTGTAGTGCAAATGCACAATATGCTGTATATCTCCATCTGGTAAAGTACCTTTTATTGATATGGGAAATCCAGAAGTAGTAGAACTTGGTCCAGTAGTCCAATTTGTTAAAACCAGGGGTCCCCAACTCCCAGGCTACAGACTGTTAGGAACTGGGCCCCACAAAAGGGGGAAAGCAATTGTCATGCTATAGAAGCTGCATCTGTGTTTACAGCCTCTCCTCATCACTCACCTTACTGCCTGAGCTTTGCCTCCTGTCAGATTGGCAGTGGCATTAGATTCTCAAGGGAGCACAAACCCTTCTGTGAGCTGCACATGTGAGGGATCCAGGATCCTTATGAGGATCTAATGCCTGATGATCTGAGGTGGAGCTGAGGCAGTGATGCTAGCTCTGGTGAGGAGCTTCAAATACAGATTAACAATAGCAGAGATCACAAGACATCAGTTGTTCGCAGACTCCTATCAAAACCCTATCAGTGAGTGGAAGGTAACAAGTTGCATCTGGTGGCAGGCTTTATAGTGGCAAGTGAATTGATGTACTTCAGTTATACAGCTGCATCTACAGGCAGGCTTTAAGTGAGAATCTGATACTTACTTTAATCTGTGCATGGACTATTATGTTTTATCATGTCTGTCCACACCTCTTTCCCACACTGTGCACTTGTCTCAAAGTTTTGGTAAGCCCACAAGTAATCCCAGCCAAAACGAGTTTTAAAAAAATGTTGCTAGAGACCTTCTTAGAAAGAAGAAAACATTCAAAAATAAGACAACAGAAGACTCTAAGACTACCAACCAAAAAAAAAAAAAAAAAAAAAAAAAAAAAAAAAAAAAAAAAAAAAAAAAAAAAAAAAAAAAAAAAAAAAAAAAAAAAAAAAAAAAAAAAAAAAAAAAAAAAAAAAAAAAAAAAAAAAAAAAAAAAA
>VMDO01008058.1:33269-86829 GCA_007922755.1 Pedetes capensis | reverse complement strand
TCCTCCTCCTCTTCTTCTTCTTCTTCTTCTTCTTCTTCTTCTTCTTCTTCTTCTTCTTTATTGGAAATTTTTAATGTACACTTTAATATGATTCATTCTGACATGCTTTTCATTGTGACATTTCCATATATGCATTTTGATGTACATTATTCATATAGGTTCCCCCTTACCCTCCCGTATGCTTCCCCCCCTTCCACCCTCCCCATCGAAGTCTTCTCTTTTACTTGGTAATATTTTTCTATATGTCCTTGGGTTCCAGTTCTGTTTAAGATAGAAACTTTTCCTGTAGTGATCTTTGTTTTTATCTTGTTAGAACAATTGCATGCATTTTCTAGACCATTTATATTGATGCCATTCTTATCTTTTTCTCCCCCCCTTTTATTTTGATCCGACCTTTGAATAGGATTTTTCCTTCTTATAATTTTGATTCAGCTCCCACATGAGTGAGAACACGTGGTGTTTCTCTTTCTGAGCTTGTGTTCGTTCACTTAAAATAATTTTCTCTAATTCCATCCATTTTGCTGCAAATGACCTTATTTCATTTTTCTTGATTGCTGAGTAGTATTCCATTGTGTGTATATACCATAGTTTTTTTTATCCATTCTTCTGTTGAAGGACACTTTGGTTGATTCCATATCCTTGCTATTGTGAAAAGTGCTGCATTGAACATGGAGATGCAGGCCATATTTTTTAATTAAAGAAAACATTGGGTGTAGTTGAAGCATCTTGTGTACCCCTCCTCGATCACATTTCCCTCCCTCTTCAACCACTGCACTGGAATACAACACTTAATTTCATATTATCTCACTCTATACCTGTATATATGTCCATAAACAACATAATACTGTTTTGCATCTTTTCAAAATTTATATAAAACATTTTGCTGTTTGTTTAATATTAGCTTTAATTTTACGCATGAAGCTTTTATTCATTCATTTTAAATTATGAATATGCCATAATTTATTTGTACATTTTTCTAAGTTGTCACCAATTTATAAATAAATTTATGCAACTTTCATTTTGATTTCTTTTATGCTAAGAGTGTTTTGTTTTTGTTTTTTTTTAGTGTATTTCATATTTTTTGACATACATGGATTTTTAAAGGATTGTTTGCTAATATTACATTTGGATCAGTGAACATGACCCACATGATACCAATTTCCTGAATTTGTTTTAACTCCATTTAAAAAAAGAGAAATTATAAACAGAACCCTCAAAGGAAAAAAAACCCATGTTTGGCTTAAAATTAAAGAAAGTACTGACAGGAAAGCAAAGCTTTGGTAAGAGATGATTTTATTTTTTATTTTTATTTTTATTTTTTTTGCAGTATTGGGGGTTGAACCCAAGGCCTTGTGCTTGCATTCTTTGCAAGTGCTGGACCACTGAGCTGCATACCCAGCCCATTTTTTTACTTTTTCTGCGACAGGATCTCACTAAATTACACAGACTGCCTCTGGTCTTGAACTTGCGATCTTCCTGCCTCTGCCTCCCTGTTGCTGGGATTATAGGCGTGTACCACCATGTCTGGCCTAGGAGATGATTTTATCATCTGAAGTAGTTTGAGCTTTGAAATTATTTTGCCATACTGGTTATTATCTTCTTTAGTAAGAAAACGAATTGGAGAATATGTTTTCCAATTTTTTTAGGAACACAGGAAACAAAAACTCAGGCAGCTGAGAAAAGGTGGTATTTACATTTAATTTCTGCATTGTCTCCTTTGCTATGAAGAATCTAACACTTAGGGATTTATGAGTTAAAGAGTAGATTCTTCCTGAGCTATTCAATACAAAGTTCTTGGGATTTCATTCAGTGCCAAGTACAAAGTTCCTGTTTATCTGCTGAATGCAGTATTCATTTCAGGCATCTAAAGTAGGGTATTGTTGACTTAATCTACAGATCAAGGTTGTAAGAAATGGAAATTTTGATTACTTTATGAATTGTGTTGATAAACTGGGCAGGCTCTTCAGATCCAGACATCTAGTTTTTCTCCTTGCTAGTGTGTATATAAAACTAAAAAGTAACTCAGCAAATTCTAACCCAAATGCAATAATGAGTTTTTTTCAACAATTTCATTGTTGCCAATATTTATAAATGTTCCAAGCAGTTTATAAGACTATATTTTCTACTTGTTAAATTTGTTAATTGATACTTTTCCAGTTGCTAAATTGTGTTTCTGGTTCTGTAGATGTGGGGTGAGGCTCAGGAATTTGCATTTTGAACAAATTCCCAACTGATGCCAATGCTGCCTAGTCTGTGGACCACACTGAAAATGATCCGTATGTTTTTCAATTTGCTTTTCTTCTTTTTGCAATTTCTTACTGGATGAGAATTTTTCCTGTTTTCAAGCATTGCTAAATATTTCTAATTATTATTGTATGTTGTTTGGTGCTGTCCAGTCGAGTCTGACTCATAGTGACCCTCATAAGGTTTTCAGTGGTTTTCAGATTTGCTTTGGGAGTGCATTGACACGTCCTTCTCCCATTTTTGTGGGGCAGGGGATTGAACCTGGGTCCTCAGAGAGTGAGGAGCCCCACTCTACCACCTGAGCTAAACCCACCCCTTATTTTTGTGTAGTTCCTATAAATTCTACACATTTGGCAAGGGAGAGATTGCAGCATGTGCTCAGCCTACTATTGTAAATGTTAAATACTTCTCAAATAATTCTATGAAAGGTGTTGTGCCAGTTGGTAGTTTTCTTGATGTTGATATTTCCTCCTTATGCTATGCCAAGGGTATTTAAAGACAACACAAAAAAACAAGTTGATCTTGGCTTTTTTTCCGCATTAGTGAATTCCTTTATTGCCCCCTCCCCTAAGACTGTTGCTCTCTGATTGACCAATGTTACAATTTTTATCATATTGAAGGCAGAATTGATTGGAATAAGATGAGGCAAACAAGTTTGTCTCACTTTTCATACGAAGGACAGGATGTTTGATGCAGTGTGAGGACAATATAGCAACCAGGTATAAAGGTTTTTATGGAATCTTGGCCTTGATGTTCTATTAGGGAACAGGCTTTACGTAGACATGGTCTTCTGTTAGGACAGACAAACATATCCTGTCAGATGAAACAGTTTTTTTTTTCTGATAACTTATTTTGATAACTTTCTGATTTGAATATACTAACTACATCTCCTACCTACACTTGCATAGAGAATACAATTCACACCTGATTTTAATGTCATGAATATCCTCAACAGACAACTGGCCCTAATCACTGGACTTCTAGATGGTTTAAGAGTCAAGTAGGACTATTTTGACACCTTTGAATACACACTTAGAATATATCACCCAACTTTTAACTGAATTGTGGCAGATGCTACAATTATAAAGCAATTATTTGGGAGCATTTTATTAATAATTAAATATAACACTTTTTAAGAGAAAGAACTTTACATCTCTGAGTTTCCCTTTTTATCTTTCCCCATTCCAATCCAACTCTCATCACCCACAGACATAACCACTGTTCTAAATTTTTTGTATGTCATTTCTTCACTCTTTTGAATAGTTTTATTATACAGGCTTACATACCCAAATAATAAATACATTGCTTAGTTTTATATGCTTTTGGTCTGTATAAAAGGAATCATACAAATATTCTTCATGATTTGCCTCTTTTGCTCTGCATTGTGTTATAAGTGTCATATCTATATATATAATTTTAATTCCTGATCCTTTCTTCTTTTCCTCCTTTCCTTCTCTTCTTTCTCCTTCTCTTCATCTTCCCATATACTGTTTTCTTGAATGCATACACCAGTTTCCTTATTCATTCTATTCTAAATGGACAGTAACAGCTTCTTTCCAGTTTTGAGCTATGGTGGACAATGCTGCTAGGAACATTCTGGTACATGTCCTTGGGCACTTGGATAAGAATTTTTGTAGGATATTAGGATTGGAACTTTTGGAAAGGTGTTCAGTTTTATTGGATATCATCAGCCTGTTTTCTATAGTAGTTGTTTTCAGTTACATTTCCTCAAAAATTATGTGAGAGTTCCCATTGTTCTTTAACTTAACACTTGATATTCTACAAATTACTTTTGCCAATATAATGAGAATGAACTGAGAGCTTATGATTTGCTTTTAAACAGTTATATTCAGGTGTAATTGATATACAATAAATTGAACACATGTATACAGTTGGATGTCTATAGCCATACCACCCTGGCAACTGATCTCATTGGATCTTGGAAGCTAAGCAGGATTGGGCCTGATTAGTACTTGGATGGGAGACCACCTTGGAGTACCCAATGCTATAGGGTTGGGAGAAGGACCAGCAGCCCACTCTGAAAACAATCAGTCATCAAAAACTCTATGAATAGCAGAGAAGCACTGACAATAGTGCCAGGGATGGCAGTGTTGGGTAGTGTTTTGTTCTGTTGTACATACAGTTGGATAAATTTTGCAATATACATATGAAACCACCACAATCATGGTAACATAACAATTATCCACAAAAGATTACTGTGTCCCATTGTAATTTATATTCTCTCCTACCTCCCTTTCCCCAGGCAACTCCTCGTGGTTTCTGTTACTACAGGGTAGTTTGAATTTTCTCAAATTTACATAAGTGGAATCATACATTACTCATTTTTGTCTGGCTTCTTTCAGCAATAATAGTAGTTTATATTTTTGCATGTTTTGAATTGTATATATACTGTGTATTATAAATGGCCTTTCCACTCATCTGTGGATGAAAATTTGAATTGTTTCCAATTTTTGGATATTACAAATAAAGCTGGTACATTTATGTACAAAACCTGTGCATAATTGTCCTTAAATACATAAGCCAAACACCAAGCTGTAATTAAACATTAGGAAGTGTCATCAAGCTAATGCATATCAGTCTTACACAAACGGTCCTTCCAGTAAGCAGAGCTTCTCCAACAGTTAAACCAGATACAAAGGGTTCTGAGAGAATCAAAAGACCACCGCCTCCCAGTGTTGCACATTAATCTCTGCACTTTGGAAGTGACCCTGTGGCTCATTCTCCTTGCTCCCTCCTGCCAGTCTAGTCACCACCTCTGTCTAGAGCTGATATACCTTCCTGTGGATAATCTTTGTTACCTTTGGTTTTGTTTACTTCTTTAATAATGACATTTGTTGAGCTTCCTATATGTCAACACCCTATTCCATAATGTTTTGCCCTCACCTCATTTCATCTTCACTACAGCCCCAGGAAGACAGCAATTTTTCTAATCCTCCTGCCCTATCAGTTGCTGGAAAGATGAAAGAATGTGCATAAAATACTCAGACTAATGTCTGGAATGTAAACTTACGTTAATTGTTATTGTTAATAAAGTGTAGTCTGCCTGGGTGGTGCTTTTTATCTAGACCCTGGCCTCTGATGGCTTTAGACAACAGCTGACATTTTCCAAAATCTCTTTTCCAGGTGAAGAAAAATTGGGGGAGACCAGGAGTGAAACTAAGAACCTTTTAAGGCCAGGCTTCCAACTTTGAATTAAATCATATTGAATGTGTTTTTTTCTTTCTCCCTCTTAAGGTCTCACTAAGAGGATAGTTGTTCTTAGGTACCATAGAGTCAATGTCTGACTCAGTGACCCTATGTATAACAGATGAAACACTACTGTGCTTCTCTAATATTCATAGGGTTTTCAATGGCTGATTGATTTTTGGGAGTGGGTTGCCAGGTCCTTCTCCCAAGCCTACAGCACCTGGTCTTCCCAAGTGGTTTTCTATCCAAGTACTAACCAGGCCTGACCCGGCTTAGCTTCTGGTATCTGACGGTACCAGACGCCACACTGCAGGCCTAACACGATAGAGGCACTATCAAAAGATAAACTTAAAAATTTCAGATAATGCAATGTGAGATATTGTATCTATACACCTGTATTACAAGCAATGCTAAAGGTAATCCTCTATGTGCCCTCGAGTTGGGCCTGATTCACAGTGACCCCAAATACAGTAGGATAAAACTCTCCCTGACACTGCCATGCACACTCTCTTTTTATGTTTAAGCTCACTGTTGCAGCCACCATGTTTCTTCTCATTTTGAGTCATGCTACATCAGCAAATGGAGGTCCCAGGGGCTCTACTCCATTCTTGTCATTAAGGTTGACTCTACTACTTTGAGGAGTCATCTCTTCTCTTCCATCATTTCCTGAATGTCTTCCAGGCTAGGGGCTCATCCTCGGGCACTATATTTGACAGAATAGCAGAGAAGCATTGACAATAGTGCCGGGCATGGCACAGTGTTGGGTAGTGTTTTATCTGTTGTACATAGGGTCGCTATTAGTCCTACCTGACTCGAAGGCACCTAACAACATACTTGGCAGTGCTTCTTTGTTATTCATAGGGTTTTCTATGGTTGTTTCAGGAGTCAGCTGCTAGATCCTTCTCTCTAGTCTGCCTCAGTTTAGAAGCTCAGCTGAAATCTGTCCAGCATGGGTGGCCCTGCTGCTATCTGAAATACTGGTGGCACAGCTTTTAGCATCACAACCACACAAAAAACCCCACAGCACAAGCTGACAGACACGTAAAGGGAATCTCCTTTGGGTAGAGGTTAATGGTATAAAGGGAAGACTTGAGTAAGAAGAAGGGAAGAGTTCTGAAAACGATCCCTTTTTCTTTTAAAAATTTCTTTAAAGGCTAACTCAATTTTAAAGTAAAGCTATTAACATATATAGATGTAAAATATATAGCAAAAGGAGCATAAAACACTTGGGCTAAGTGGAAGTATAGTGTTCCTCTGTGTGACACGGGATACTACCATATTAATTTCAAGTAGACTGTAATAAGGCAGCATATTGTAATCTCTAGAGCAGCAACTGAAAATGATACTAAGGGCATTGCTAAAAAGACAAAAGAGGGAATAAAATGTAATACTAAAACAGATTTGATTGGAAAACACATAATACTAAGCCAGAAAAAGAGAAGGGAAAAGGTAACATTAAAAAATAATAAAAGCAAACACCAAACAACCAACAGGCCATGAAGGAGCAAGAAGGGATAGAATTACCCTCCCACTCTAAAGAGCAGTGGAAGCAGGTGAGAATATCCACTGAGATTCTGGACAACAGACCACAGGACTGTGATGACTGAGGAAAGGCAAGCAACCAAGATGAGTTCTCTCAATTGCCCAGAACCTCTGCCTGGAGGTGATTGTCCAACTGGTTTTTGGGGAAGAGGAAATTAATCAGCAACACAGCTTCAACTGTGGTGAAGAGACAGAAGTCAGAGTTTGGGTGGCCAAAGCAGCTAAGGTCTGTGGGACAGGACACTTGAGAGATGGGACCTATATATAAAGAGTCTCAAAAATCCAAAGTGAGATCCCTTTGAGTCTTTGGCTGAACACAAATCTGCCTGTGTACAGGGTCAAACCCCACAATGTTAAACTGGAACAACTTTTCAGGAAAGAATAATTACTACTTGCAAAAATTCAATTGTTTATGGTACAATTTGGTTTACAAACAGATCACTTGTTATGTTTGAATTTGTTCCTTAGGGCCTGTTCAATGTCAGGGTAAGGGACAAAAGTCTTTATCCTGGAAAAAAAGAATGAAGCACATGACTCTGATCCAGGAGAAACCCATCCCAATCCATGGCACTATTCTGAGTGTCACTTCCACTCCCCTGTGGGCCTTTCTCTAATTATGATAGAATTGCAACACCTAGTTCCTTGACCATGCCAGGTAATGGCATTACTGGACTATCATCAGCCTTGTACGGATGAGGAAGCTGAGACCAAGCAATGCTGTATCTTTTTACAAATGACAAATGGAATTAGCTGGAAGTAGAACTGACTGCACCAAGATTTTCTGTCTCATTTGCCTGAGTCTGACGGTTTGTCAAATGGCTGGGCACATATGCTTAAGAGAAAAAAAATGTATTCTGATCCCAACAAAAAGCTTTAGAAACCTGGGTAATTGCAGAGAAAAATCACATGAACTGTAGCATTCTTGCCTTTTCGAAAATAAGCCACCCAACACAACTATTTGAATGAGTACAATTGAGGGTTCAATGTGGGATCATTTGTCTTCATGCTGGAAAAGAAAAAAATGGTGAATTCAGTTACCAGCATATTCTTTTATTTGAAGTGTTTGAGTGCTTCATAGCCTAAGCTTAAATGACTCTGGCTGTGATAGAGAAACAGGAGTGTATTAGTGGTATTTATACTTCCTTTACCTATGGCCCTGTGCCCTCTCAACAATAGCCAGACCTGGAATCTCAGAGTGGAGCTTTGAAAACTTCATTAAACACAGAACAGAATGAAGTTGGAATTCTGAAGGAGGTTTAGGTTTGGTATCTACTTCCTTGAGCATCCATTTGATTAATTCAGCTGGCTTCCCAGCAAATATGATAAGGCCATATTTTACATGCCCCCATCTTTATGGAGCTGGCTGAGGGATTCAAGTCTGTGGCATTCCACAAGAAACTTGGGAGGGAACTCGCCGGCTGCGGGATTATAAGGTTGGCAACAGGATTTGGAACAGAAGCTACTTTGTATAACAAGACTAAAAACAACTCATTTCTCAGTGGTTGTAGAATGAGAGGTGGCCTAACTGGGCCCAGCAGAAGCAGAGTGAGCTGAATTAAATAAAGTGCGATCTGATGTCTCAGACACTTTAAACATTGAAAAGAAATATTTGGCAGGTTGAAGCAAATTTTCAGCTGTTATTTCCTAGCTTGGCCTTTAGTTCTCCCCAGGACTCAGTCTAGCCAGGACTTAGGGTCTGCAGGCTCAGGTGAATTTTGCTTAGACTCTGCTGCACTAGCCTTCACATCCACACAAAGTGGCTGGATACCAGCTGGACACCATCTAAGCCATCAGCTCTGTAGTAACTATACTCAAGGATTTTTCTGGAAATTAAGACCAGCAAGCTCACCAGCCTCAAACACTGTCATCCTTTGTGACCATTCAAGATTTAAGGGCCTTTTGTGTCACTTTTATTTCTCGTTAGCTCCAGATCTACCTTTCATTGTCTGCTCTAAAACATGGCTGGGTCCTTTAAACCTTTCTCCTTTGCAGCTGGTGCACCATTAGGTTATAACAGTAGAATGTCGTGGAGTCATGTGACAGGAGGAGTACCTTCTCCTCCTGTTTCTGGTGTTTTCCACCTACTTCTTGCTCCTGTGAGACAGCATGTGTGGAGTGTATACAGTGGTGCTCACTCATACTGATTGCCAGCAACTCCCAGGGAGATTCTTGAGGAGTCTCTTCAGCACTCCAGGGGTTGACTTCCTCACCTCGCCCTATCAGCGCAGTAGGCAGAATAATGGTCCCAAAGATGTCCATGTACTCATTGCTAGAACCCATGCCTATGCTATGTCACATGTCAAGGAGGAAGTAAGGTTGAAAATGGAATTAAGGCAACAGAGATTATTCTGGATTATTTGGGGGTGGTTAGTCACAAAGGTCCTTTAACTTTGGAGTGTTGCAACGTGAGGATCCAATCTGCCATTGCTGATTTCGAAGATGGAAGGGGGCCAAGGTAGCTGGAGATGCAGCACTCATTTTGTGACCATGAAGGAGGAGCCAAAAGAATTGCAGGAGAATAGGCCTTGCAGTCATTGAAACTGTTCCATCCCCACAACCTCTCATCTCCAGACTTATGGGTATGTAAAAAACAAAAACAAAAACAAAAACAAAAAAACACTACAAAATTCAAAAAACAAACACCATTGACTTTGTTTAAATCACTATAGTGATTTACAGCCAAAATCAGTCTGATTTACCACACTAGGAAGAATCATGTAGTCCTGTCTCTGAGCTTCCATCTCATATGCTGCACAGTTTTCCAGTCCATTGTCACCAAATATTTATTACATTTGGTTTGTCTGTCTGGTTTTCCCCATTCTGTGAGCTCTTTTGGGCCAAGGACAATCTTATCCATTTTGGTGACCACCCAAGTCTACCCCCTCGTGGCTGTCAGCTTATTGTGCAGTGGGGGCTTGCGTGTTGCTGTGGTGCTGAAAGCTATGCCACCAGTATCTCAGATACCAGCAGGACCATCCACAGTGGACAGGTTTCAGCTGAGCTTCCAGATTAGGACAAATTAGACAGAAAGACACAGCAGCCCACTCCTGAAAATTAGCCATCGAAAACCCTATGAATAGCAGAGAAGCACTGTCAAACATGGTGCCAGAAAATGAGCCCCCCCAGGCTGGAAGGCATTCAAGAAACAACTGGGGACCAGTTGCCTCCCTAAAGTAGAGTCAACCTTAATGATAGAAATGGAATAAGGTCCCTGGGACCTCCATTTTCTGATGTGGCGTGACACAAAATGAGAAGAAACAGTGGCTGCAACAATGGGCTCCAACATAAGAAGATCATGTGCATGGCACAGTGTTGGGTAGTGCTTCATTGTTGTACGTAGGATCACCATGAGTCAGTTCCAACTTGATGGCACCTACCATGCCTGGCACATAATAGCTGCTTAGTAATATGTTGCCAAATAAGTGAATGGTTGAATGTGGTCATGTGGAGGGTGGCAAGGAGAAAGAGGCAGTGGCAGTGAGATCAGTGAAGATGCTGTAGCTTCCTCACTGAGAAAGAATCCAGGGAAGAGGTGATGGGAGCCAAGTCATGGCATGTCTTTGATGGTAGAAAGGGATGGATTCAGTGGTTAGTTAGGAAGCAGAAGGGACAGGACCTGATAAAGGATAGGGGAAGAGGGTAAAGGAAAAGAAGGGATCAAGATGGCTGGCAGATTCTGAGTGTGTGGCTTGGGAGCCCCACTGTTTCTGTGATCTGGGTTGTTGTTGTTGTTAGGTACCGCTGAGTCGATGTTCGACTCATAGCGACCCTACGTACAACAAGCAAAACACTATTTCAGTGCTTCTCTGCTATTCATAGGGTTTCCAATGGCAGATTGATTTTTCTGGAGTGGGTTGCTGGTCCTTCTCCCAAGCCTGTAGTATCTGGTGTTCCCAGTCGGTCTTCCATCCAAGTACTAACCAGGCCCTTACCCTGCTTAGCTTCCAAGATCTGATGGGATCTGATGCCACAGTGCTATGGCTGCAGGCATGATCTGGGTAAGCTGTACAAATGTGTCAGTGTGTCCATCCCTCATCTGAAGAATAGGGACAGCAGGAACACGCACTCCATAGGTTTACTGTGGGAAGTTACGGGGCTTAGCGTGTGCAAATTGCTCATAACAGCACCTGGCACACAGTGAGTGTTCAGTGTGCATCATCAGTTCTTATCATCGTCACCAGGATTGGGGCAGGAGATGGAAGTGGGGAGGTTGTTGAGAGAAGAGGATGAGAAGGAGCAGAAGGGGAGTCCAGGAGGAAGGTGGGGAAGGACCAGGCCACTAGTAGAGTGACTTCAGGATGCTAAACACCTCGGTCCTTCCCTGGAAAGAAAGATTTCATTTAAAATGGGAATGAAAGTCATTTAATGAGTTTGAGAGAGATAGGATAGAGGCAGCCTGCTTTTATTCAAGACTGTGTCAGTTGGCTATACAGCTTTGATTATTGTTTTAAACATGTCCTGGTAGGGGGGTTGGAGTAGGAAAGGAGGAATTGAGGATGCTCATTTTTAATGTGAAGAATTGTACGCTATTCTGGGGAATAGTCAGAGTCCCAGGAGGGTTAGACCTAATAGATTTCTACAACAATTAATGAAACCCAATAGCAAGAATACTGTAAGAGTCAGGATAGAGGGTCATTAGCTCCAAAGCAGTGGAGGATGCTGCAGCACTAGGTAGGGAACATGCCAGGGCAGAGACCCCTCCTAGAAGCTGCAACCGTGGGCCATTTCCTAGATTTCCAGGAACAGTGATCAAAGCTCCCCTTTACTGGAGCCTTAAAGGGATCAAGTGTTTTGCATATACTACTTTAATCCCCTTGATTTCTCTTCAAGAGGGGGAGATTATTATGCTCATTTTCAGGATGAGAAAGCTGGGGACTGAAGAGACTAAGTAACACTTTCCATCAACCAGGAAGAGGTACAACCAGGGTTCCAACATGAGTGGCCACCCATTTCCTCTTCAGGGGCCTGATCCTGCTGCACAGATGCTTTGTGTGGGGAACGTCTGCATTACAGGAGGGCTTTCTTAGCTGATGCTCAGTCTGCACACTTCCTGGCAACCAGAAGGAGCAGAGCATAAGCCCTTCATCATGTCTGTCCTGGGCTGAAGGTAGTGGAGCTAGTGGAGTACAGTTACAGCTCAGGCAGGAAAACCTCAGGCTGAGTGCAATGGTGAATTTCATGTGCCAACTTGACTGTGCAATGGGTGGCCAGGCATTATGCTAGGTGTTTCTGTGAGGGTCTTTAGGGATGAGGCTAACGTTTAAATTGCTAGACTGAGCCAAAAAGATTGGTCTGCTTGAAAGACTGAATAGTATAAAAGGCTGCTTGCTCTGCCTTGGGGTACAAGAAACTCCTCCTGCCTGCTGGCCTTCAAAGGCGGACATCATCTTTTTCCTGCCTTCAAGATTTGAAGAGTCAGGTGTGGTGGTGTGCGCCTGTGACCACAGGATTTGAGAAGCCAAGGAAGGAGGACTATAAGTTCCAGGCCAGCTTGGGCTGCATAGTGAGACACCATCTCAAAAACAAAACAAAACAAACAAAAAACCCTACAAAACCTTGAACTGTAACTTCAGCTCTTCCTGGGACATTAGCTTGCTGGTCCACTCTTCAGAACTTGGAATTTTTCAGATAATCTGCCCTCCCCCAAAAGAAAGAAAGACAAAGACAAAGAAAAAATGTATATATAAGATATGTATCTATAATACACATATGTGTTATATATCTGTATACTTACTTATAAGTCATTGGTGGTCTGAAAAAATTCTATCATGTGATCTCCAGCATCATTTCTGTCACCAAGGCCATATTTTCCAACTGCTGAGCCACCTTCTTTGTTTCTAACCCTTGAATTCCAGTCACCAGTAATTATCAGTTCATCCTGGTTACATGTTTGATCAATTTCAAACTGCAGAAGCTGGTAAAGATCTTCCTGATCTTCATTTGTGGCCTTAGTTTTGGGTGCAGAAATTTGAATAATAGTCATTAAACTGGCCTTCCTCATAGGCATATGGATATTAGTCTATCACTGATAGCACTGTACCTCAGGACAGATCTTGAGATGTCTTTTTTAATGATGAATGCAACCCCATTTCTCTTTAACCTGACATTCCCAGGATAGTAGACCATGTGATTATCTGATTCAAAGTGCCCATTGCCAGTCCATTTTAGCTCACTGATGCCTAGAATGTTGGTGTTTACGTGCTTTATTTCCCTTTCGACGATTTCTAATTTTCCTAGATTCATACTAAGTACATTCCATGTTCCAATTATTAATGCATGTTTACAGTTATTTCTTCTCATTTTGAGTTGTGCCACATTAGCAAAAGGAGGTCCCTGGTGCTTTACTCCTTTCCTATCATTTAGGTTCACTCTACTTTGAGGAGGCAACACTTCCCCAGTCATTTCTTGAATGCCTTCCAGTCTAGGGGCTCATTTTCTGGCACTATATTTGACATGCTTCTCTGCTATTCACAGGGTTTTCAATGGCTCATTGTTTTGAGAGTGGGCTGCTGGGTGCTTCTTTCTAGTCTATCTTAATCTAGAAGCTAAGCTAAAACATGTATACCATGGGTGGCCCTGCTGGTATCTGAAATGCTAGTAGGTATAGCTTTCAGTATCATAGCAATATCCAAGCCCCCACTGTGTGAAAGGCTGACAGACACGTGGGGAGTGTGTGTGTGTGTGTGTGTGTGTGTGTGTGTGTGTGTGTGTGTAGCTTGGCTCTATTTTTCCTAGAGATCCCTGTGCACACATGCCAACTAGTGGTGCTCAAACAAGAAAACACTTGTCCCTTCAAAATGTAGCAGGTGGAGACCATATTTAATATGTGGCCATGGAGCAAGTATTAGGTATTCTTTGCATTTACTATTATGGACCCTGACTCAAGGAAAAGGACAAGTCAGGGTGGCCAGGCTTTGATGGGTAGTGCAGTGGATGGCTCCCTTGCAGAGGCACTAGTGCCAGATATAGGCCCTGTGAATGTGCTGTGAATTGCACTGATGTCTGCTGACCAGTCTAGGTGCCCTACAGACTAGGGGTAAAGAGGGAAAAGGGAAGCGTGTGTGGTATAGGACAGAATCTGTGTGGAATGTAAAACCAAGCAAAAGGGAAATATTAAAACTGTTCTTCAGTTCCTAGCAAGGAGAGTTTGGAATTTACTGAGTCCACCCCACTATAGATTATTTATTTATTTATCTATTTATTTAGACAAGGTCTCCCTGCGTAGTCCAGGATTTGTGATCCTCAGCTCAGCCTTCCAAGTGCTAGGATTATAGGAGTGCACCACTATACCTGGCTTAGATTTATCTTTCATCCTATACAGTTATGATTGATAATAGTAAAAAAAATGTTAAGAATTGATTGAATGATTGCTGTGTTCCAGCTGCTGTGCTAGGTACGTTAAGTGCATCAGCTCATATAATCTTCACACTATATACAGTAGATTCTCTTTTAATCTCATTACACAAATGAAAAGATGGAGGCTCAGAGTGATTCATCGACTTGCCCAAGATCACACAGTTACTAAGTGGTCCAATCAATGCCTCACCAAGCAGCATGACAACTAGAGGCTGTGCTCTCAGCTCTGGCCCTTAGGGTGAATGTGGACATTCTTATCAGGTTATTTACACTGATGTCACCAAATTAAAGAACCTCTTCAGGTTTCCGAGTGGGATGGCCTCAACTGACAATTACAGTCATGATTTTGTGTCCATACTGACACAACAAGGTGTGAAGCTCACCTATTAAATGCTTAGCCAAGCAGGTCCCTAACTGGGTATGCCATCTTTTTGGATGACAATTCCAAGAAGCCATAACATTTGCTGCCTCTCAAGGCATCAGCACTGTAATCAGATCACCTCTACGTGTGCAGGCTTTGGCTCCAAATCCTTATTCTTCCCCTCAAGCTGTGTAGCCATGGGGAAGTGACTTAAACTTTCAGAGCCCCAACCTTTGCATCTGTCCAATAGAGATTCTAGCACCTTCCTCACAGGTCATCATGAAGACTAAAAGAAAAAGGTGAGCCAAGCATTATATAGCACCTGGTACTCACTCAGTGTTAGTCTTTCATAGCAAGAACTGCCACTTCTTGGTCCTGTCCCTTTAGCTACTTGGGGTTTTTCTGACCCACATGCAGAACCCTTCAGTTCAACTGAATAGACATTTGCAAGTGCATTGAGTGCCAATGCAGTGGTGCAAATGTGATGCTGAGCACAGTGAGGTACGCCTGGGGCTCCCAGGTGTGCCTGGCTCCTGGCGGGCAGCGTCCAGCAGAGCAGGTCTTGGTTTGTTCTAGTTCTGTCCTTTCTTGGCCTGGGCTTACAGGGCAGGCCAGAAGCATTGAAGGAGCCCAGACTGGATTCCCTTCCTTGCCTTTTAGGGACTAGATGTGAGTTGTCTAATCTCACTGCAGAGATGCATGCAACAGGCTTGCTTATGTGGCTGATGCCTCACACTCCAGAGTGTGAAGTACGGAGAGGACCTTCCCAGTGTGTTGTTAAAAGAATTCTAGGCTTCTGCAACTTGGAGGTGGAAAGTTTGGAATTTTCCTTCAGCAGTGGGAAGCGTGGAGCAGGAGAGAGGAGCTTCTGTGGTTCCTGATTACCCTTTCTACTTTCTCTCTGGTTTATTACCTCAGAGGACTGCAAAGGGACATAGATTCTTGACTCCTTCAGGAAGCAGAGTCAGGGCAGCACCTGCTCCGAGGTCTGCCTGAGTGACTTCTGGTTGTGTCAAAGGTATTTGCTCAGGAACAAGTTGTTTGCTCTTCATCCGGACACCTGCTAAGGCCAGGTGCTAAGGCTATTTTTGGTAGCTGACTTCAGGAATGACTTCCCACCAACCCCAAGCAGCTCTAATCCTATAATTGCCCTGAACCTTGAGGGCAGTCTGTATATGTATGCTTCATAAGGCACGTGCTGCCAAAGCTTGCTGAGTGATAAGCCTGATTTAGAGTCTTAAAAGCACTCCCTGCCTGATTGTCTGCCCTTTCTTATGTCCCCTAGCTCCTCTGCAACCACTAGGGGTAAAGTATTTGAAGAAGAGAATTGCTCTGAGGATAGCCTCGTCTGCATGTATCCTTCTGGTTGTGTTTGGCTCTTGGGGTGCCCCAGATGGATTCTTACAGGATGAGGGAGCAGCAGGAAAGGGCGTCCTGTGCTTTGGCACTCTCTGTAATGCCAAACCTCTTCTTTAGAAGTGAGCTGTCAGGTCAGAAGCCAGGCCAAGAAAGCAAAAATAAATGGAAACTAAGAAAACTTGAACAAGAGAAAGAAGATTTACATAGTTTCAGTGACATGTTTTTCAGTTGGATATGAAGAATCACCTCTTGGCAGGTTCAGGAACCTTAAATGGGAGTCTAAAAAAGTGACAGCAGCAGCAGCCACTTTGTCAGGAAAGATTTTGTTCACACTGGCTTGATGCTCTAGCTAGTATTATATGACTCACCTTGTTGTTCCTGTCCCTCTAGACACGTGCAGTCTCAGCTTCAACTTACAGGGGTGGAAATGGCTCAGGGTTTTAGCTACTGACTGAAAGTCAGCAAGGGTGCACGGCAACAGCAGCCTTCAAACGCAGGTCTGGTTCCAAACTCCTGATTGTTACCTTTCTCTCCTCTTGGTTAATAGGCAGTGTCAGAGTAAGAGCTGCTGGTAGAATACATGCTGTCTATATTCCAGAGCTGTTCGGACACGGGACACGACCTGTGAGAAAGCACTTGGAGGAACGCATAATACTGTAGAAGCATCACTATCATCACTGTCATCATCATCATTGGTCTTCTAATTTTTCCAACTCCACCAGCAGGTTCTTAGGCTATTTCACACATTCCACCACTAGAGGGAGGCAAGAGACAACGCATATCCGCAAACTAGGTCTTAGAAGGAAACTGTATTCTTGAAAGTGATGCACAGGATTTTAAAATAGATAAGCAAGGTGTGCGTTTAGGGCATGGCTTTCATTGGCATCAGCGTTTGAGCTTGAGGTTTTATTGAAGTGTTTCCAGCACAGCATCTTAGTCTATCACGGATACTTTTGAATACTGGATATTGGCCAACATATGAATACCTAAGGCCAATCATCGACTTTTTCCCCCTTATCCTCTGGCTACATGAGTCTATGTGTGATCATTTCTATGTTTTCTGAGGTGCAGTTTCTCCCTTATTCTCTCCATTCCATTCCATTGGTCATCTGAGCCAGTGCCAGTAGGGTGAGTTCCTGACTCCACCCATCCTACAAACAGAGCTGCCCCAGGAGCAGCTCTTGGCTCTTGGGTATATTCCTCAGGTTAGGGTCTCCAGAGGTAGCCTGTTTGGCTACTGCATGCAGGCCATTCTATGGCTATTTCTAAATCATTTTCATCCCTACTTTTCTTCCTATGTGGGTTTGTTCTCTTCTCATTCCATTCTTTTAAAATTCCACATCTGCCTCCATTTCCCTTCTGCGGCTCAGGGCAGGAGTTTAGCACTGGGATGTTCTTGTTGTTAGGTGCTGTCAAGTCAGGTCCGACTCCTAGCCACCCTATGTATAACAGAACGAAGCATTACCTGATACTGTGCCAGGCACATGATCTTTTTTTGTTTGAGCCAATTGTTGCAGTCACTGTGTTTCTTCTCATTTTGAGTCACAACACCTCAGGAAGTGGAGGTTCCAAGGGCTTTACCCCATTCTCATAATTAAGGTTGACCCTACTTTGTGGAGGTAACTCTTCCTTGGTCATTTCTTTAATGCCTTCCAGCCTTGGGCGGGGGGTGGGGGTGGGGGTGGGGGGTGGGGGCTCATTTTCCTACACTATATTTGACAGTGCTTCTTTGCTCCTCATAGGGTTTTCAATGGCTATTTGTTTCAGGAGTGGGTTGCTGGATCCTTCTCCCTAGTCTGTCTTATTCTAGAAGGTCAGCTGAAACCTGTCCACCATGGGTGGCCCTGCTAGTGTCTGAAATACTGGTGGTATAGCTTTCAGCATCACAGCAAGACATAAGTCCCCACAGTAGTACAAGCTGATAGATGTGTGTGAGTGCATTGGACTTTAGGCATCCAAAACAAATGTCTTTTCTATATAAAGCAGCCTGCTTCCAGTATGTTGTTATAATATCCAAAATGGACTGATGTAGGTACTGGATTTATTAAGTCAATAAACATATAATATTTGAATTAAATGAAGCTTTGTTTTTTCCATCTATATATATTTTCCTTGTTGTTGTTGTTGTTAGATGCCATCTAGTCGGTATCTGACTCATAGCGACCCTCAGAGGGTTTTCAATGGCTGGCTGTTTCGGGATTGCCTTGGGAGTGGATTGCCAGGGCCTTCTCCCATTTTTGCGGTGCTGGGAATTGAACTCGGGACCTCAGAGACTGCAGCGCAGCGCTCTACCAACTGAGCTAAATCCCAGCCCATATTTTCCTTATTAGCTACTAAAAAAAGATGTTTATTCTATAGATCATTTACTGGGATACTAACCACTTAGTGACTAGTTGGCCTTGAGGCTTAGCAGATCCCACCAAGCCTTTGTCTCAGGGTTAACCGTAACTGCCACATTTCTCTCCCAGGTAAAAACTATTATGCATCCCAAATTAGTCTGGCTCTTGCCTCAGTTGTTCTTGCACCTAGCCAAATTGTCTGCTTTCTCCCCCATTTCAAGTATCTCCTGAGGTCAGGCCCAGGCGCCACTTGTAAATAAGTCCTTTCAGTGGCTGCTCTGCTCCACTGGGTGCAGGTTATCCTCAGCCAAACTGAGCTTTTCTGTGGCTTCCCTGGAAACCCAAGAGCTATGTGGGGCTCTTGCGCAGTCCATTAGGGCTGCTGTAACAAAGTGCCTCAGACTCGGAAGCTTATGAACAACGGAAATGTATTTCTCACAGTTCTGGATATCAGAAGTTGAGATTAGGGTGGCAGCATGGTTGGGCTCTGGTGAGGGCCTGATTCTGAGTTACAGAGGGCCATGTCTTATATGTCTGCAGCCATAGCACCCTAGCATCTAATCCTGCCTGATCTCAGAAGCTATGCAGGGTTGGCCTGGTTAATCCTTGGATGGGAGACTATCTGGGAATACCAGGTGCTGCAGGCTAGGGAGAAGGACCTGGAAATCCATTCCTCAAGCAATCTGCCATTGAAAACCCTATGAACAGCAGAGAAGCACTGCCAATATTGTCAGGCATGGTGCAGTGTCTGGTAGTGTTTTGTTGTGTTGTACATAGGGGACCTGAGTCGATGGCACCTAACAGCAACATGTCTTATATGGGCACCTTGGTCCACTTCTCTTTATATGGCAGAAATTGAGTGAGAGAGCTCTCTGGGTTCCTTTCATAAGAGCTCTAATCTCAATCACAAAGGCTCAACTCTCATGACCTAATTATCTCCCAAAGCCCCCACTTCTCAGTACCTCATGTTGGGGATTAGAATTTTAACATGTAAATTTGGTGAGACACAGAAATCCAGTTCATTGTAGCTTCTGTTACCAAAGGGAAGAGTGGTTCTCTTACTTTTGTGTGATCCCCTGATGGCTGGCCCAGTTTCTCTTGAGCCTCCATGAGCTGTAGAGTGTACCTTCCTCTCCACTGCCTCTTTTGCCCTCAGGGCTGGTGGAGATGGATTCTTCCTTTTTTTCTTTTTTTTTTTTTTTTTTTGTGGTATTAGGGGTTGAACCCAGGGCCTTGCACTTGCATGCTTTGAAGGTGCTAGACCACTAAGCTGCACCCTCAGCCCCCCCCCCCTTTTTTTTTTTATTTTTTGAGACAGGGTCTCACTAAGTTTCGCAGGCTGCCTCTGGTCTTGAACTTGCAATCCTCCTGCCTCCACCTCCCAAGCTGCTTGGATTACAGGCGTGTGCCACTGTGCCTGGCTTAAGAGATAGATTTTTATAGTGGCCCCCAGACCTTCATCTTGAGAACCTATGTTCCCCCTTAACAATCAAGTTCCCAACAGATCTGCTTGAGTCCCATAGGATGGATCCTATCTTTCTATACCCCTCTTAAAATGGACTATTTGCCACACAAACCTAACATTTTTAAGCCCATCAGGAAACAGATCTTGAGTTCTTCCCAGCATGAAGACTGATGTTGGACCTGTCTCGATGGCTCCTGCCATGTGTGAACCCCAGTGGTGGACAATGTGCAATTCTGGCTGAGGATGGGATCTCCGATTCAGTTGTAAAGAACTATCATGGTCACCGTAACTATCTTTCTCTTTTCTAGTGTTTCATGATTCTTTTTCCTTCTTCTGTACTCCTTTCAATCTCTTTCTTTCATTCTAAATACCGCCATAAGGTGTTCAAAACTGAAGGAGTGTCAAATGGAAAGAAGATTTGCTGAAAGGGGCTTCCCTGGCTAACCCTGAGACAACCTGAGCACCAAAATTGCAGGTGATAACTCATTGCATTTAGAAAGAACAAATCAGTCTATATTTATACCAAAGAAAAGTGGAAGGGGAGAAGGGAAAGCCCTTTTCTTTGTAGAAGAATGCCAATTAACAAATATAAAGTGGTGGGCAAATCAACATCAAAGCCGCTGGTGTGACATGTGAGGCCACAGCACCTCCTGCACGGAATTCCTGCCAAAAGTGTTGAATCTGAATCTAATCAAGAAGAAACAATCAAATAAATCTAAATTGAGGGACATTCTGAAAAACAACTGGCCTGGCTTCTTCAAAAGTTAGCATTACAAAAACAAAAATTCTGGGAGCTAGCCCATATGAAAAGAGATCAGCAAGACAGTTAACTAAATGCAGAATGTGAGTCTTGACTGATCTTGGGAGAAAATTGTTAGGACAGTTGAGAAAATTGAACATGCATTATATTATATCACTGTTTGAAATCCTAATTTGGTTAATGGAGGAAAAATTAAAATGAAATAAAATATCATTCATTACTTATGCATGTATGTTACAGAAAAATAATCTCTGTGTTTAAAAAAAAAATCTCCCCATTTTATGGGTTGATCCTTTACTTTCTTTTTTTCTGATGCACTTAATTTTGCTTCCTTTTCTTTTCTGTCAGAGGTAACTCACAAAGAAATGAGTGAAAATAATCAAGAAATGGTGGTTTGAAGGGCACCATAATTAATTGGTACTTCCCTTTGGGACAATTGTGGGAGAGCCAGAGCCTTTGACAGCAGGAGTCATTTTTGTTTTTGTTGGACAGGAACTTGTATGGCACTGATTTGGGTTAAGTCATTTTTATTTCCTTTGGGTTCTGAAATGTTACTTATTTGAAAAGCACAGAATTTCCTTTCTTTGCTCTTTCTAGCTCTGTACCTGGGCAGAAGCTTGGTTCCAGGGAGTGCCATAAATGGTCATGTAGATGGCGCAGCTCCTTGAGCTACACCATGGGTAGTGAAGGTTGCAGTTCCTTGCCAAGAAGAGAAAAGCCGCTGCTACGTTTAAATTGTTATTATTATCACTTGAGTTCCAGCCTTCAATATGCCTGAAGGAGCGTAAGGTTGATTTCATAAATAATAGAATTGGAAAGAATGAGTAATTATGTAAGGACAGTCTTTTCTGCCAAATACAAACCTGTTCTTGGCTTTGGGGAGCTTTCTTTGGTTTTGTTTTTTGAGTGAGGAGAGGAGATAAATTGAATTTGATGTCAGGAGTGTTTTAAGAGAGAGAACCACAGGATCAGAGCCAAGCCTCAGGTTGGGAAGATGCGGATGGAAACCCCGGGTAAGTCTGAGTGACCCCCGAGCATAGAGAGCAGTGCTCCTCTGCCTGCGGTGCAGCCCAAGGAGATCATGGGCTCCTTCAAACTCCCCTCCAGCAGCCTGGCCCCTCATTAGTGGATTCACAGGTGACCGTGGGACAGCCTGAGGTCTCCGGGGAAGCCTCAGGGAGTCCTGGCCCCCACCATAGTGCAAAGAGAGTATCTAAAGGTCCCGTGCCCTCTGGAACAGCAGGGAGAGGCTGCGAGAAGCCTGCCATGAGGGTGGGGAAGGCATGTGCATAGACATTTGCTTAAATTTGACAAGATTAAGTTCACTGCCAGCAGCAGTGTGGAGGCTCAGATTCAGAAATTCAATTGCTCGATAGGAAATGAGTGTTATACCTTGACAAGTCTGAGTCGGAGGATGAACAAAGTCCATTTTCCTGGGGGTGTCTGGGACCTAAGCAAATGGGCAGGCATCGTTTGGGTGCTGCCCTCAGCAGACTGTAGCTGAGTGTTCTGGGCTGGCTTTGTTTTGGATGACATGGTTTCTCAGGATGGTGAGACTGGCCCTTTATGTGAGCCCAGTTGTCCTAGGATTCTGGACACAGACAAGTAAGGCTGTGGGTGGCTTGTGCTGGATCTTGCTCTACCTTTCCAGGCCTCACGAGTCCCCCTCACTGTGCACAGGTAGCCAGAGCTGCAAGGTGATGGCCTGGAGGTGCGGGGACCTGAGTGTGCCCAAAGCAGAAGCCCCACTGCAATTCCTAAGGAGCAGGAGGCTCTCTGGCATCCCAGACGGCAGGGGCACCTGCTGCAAAGTGTCTTCAGCCTCCCAAAGCCTCGATAACTTCCCGGACCAGCAGGGAGAAGCACCTGCAGGGAGCAGGAGCATCCAGGGACCAGAGGCATCGGATACAGCTGTAAGCACCCTGTTCACTATGCCCGCACTGTGCACAGCCTCCCTTTCCGGTACAAAAGGCCGTGCAGGGAGGTCGCCAGCTGGGGAAAGTGCCCAGCCCTGAGCTGTGAGGGCGATTGGGTAGTTGCCAAGAAGTCACGCAGGTGAGTGTGACTTTTGAGGACACTAGGAGGTTTCTTAGGAGTCTGTAGAGTTGAGAGCCTTGGGGAGACTGCAATTCAGTCTGTATCCGGTGGCTTTGAGTTTTAAATCTCAAATATAACATGTCGGTTAATTGAAAGACTCACTGTTCTGGGAAAAACAATGTACTGTTTAGGGGAAGAGTGGGAGTAGAGGGAGGCCCTCTTCATCTCCGGAAGAGTGTTAGCCAATGGCTCAGGATAGTAATGGGGTGGGGAGCTGGCCTTTGGGGCTCTTTAGGGTCTGCTGAGCATTATTATTATTATTATTATTATTATTATTATTATTATTGGTTTTCTGAGACAAAGTCTTGCTGAAACTAGCTATGTAGACCAGGCTGGCCTCGAACATGCAGCAACCACCCTTACTCTGCCTCCAGAGAGAGCTGGGATTACAGGATTACATCATTATGTCCAGTGATTTCTTTAAGGACTCTTGCTCTCTCTTCTGGGGCTGGGATTTAGCTCAGTCGGTAGAGTGCTGTGCTGCAGTCTCTGAGGTCCTGGGTTCAATTCCAAGCACTGCAAAAATGGGAGAAGGATGTGGCAATCCACTCCCAAGGCAGTCCCGAAATAATCAGCCATTGAAAACCCTGTGAGGGCAGCTATGGACTCGACTCGACAGCACCTAACAACTCCCTCTTCTCTTCTTTAGTACTCTGCTGCCTTCAGTGCCTGCCCCAGGCAGTGACAGCTGGGTTCTGCCTGGCTGCAGTCACCCTTTAAAAGAGGGGCAGCCCTCTCCAGACACACAAAAGGGACGGTCAGCTCTCAGCCTCGCAGGGATCTAGCCCTGTGGTCGAGAGCCTGTACAGTGGATACCAACACTATAAAAGGTATGGTGAGCTGGCACAGGGTAGCAGCTGGCTTCATTATGTGGAAAAATGGGAATGACATGGGCTGAAGGAAAGCACCATGGGAAAAAGGGCAAAACAACTTATCATAAAGGACATTCATCCCACAATGCAAGTATAACAATGTAGGAAATCAGGAAAAAGAAACCAGGGTAAACATGACGAGGGTAAGCGCAGTCATGAGTCACCTCCCACCTTTTGACAACTAGGATAAAAAATGATGTGTAATAATGAGCAAAACAATTTCTACTAGTAATAAGAGCAAAATTTTTCATCCTGTATAGACACTAGGCCCTGTTTAGCCACTTCACAGGGCTGATCCCTTTTTATCCATGGCACAGATACCCAAGAGAAACAACTTAAAAGGAGGAGAGGAGGCCAGGAGAGCGGCCCAGGGGTAGTGCTTGCTGAGCATGTGCAAGACCCAGACTCTGAGCCCTGCCGGGGGCAGGTGGAAGAGGAAGAATTTATTTTGGCTCGTGGTGTCCAAATTCTCAATCTGTGATCATCTGACTCTGTTGCCTTTGGCCTGTGGTGGCACAGTAGACACAGAGGGAGTTTGCAGTGGAGAAGGTCGCTGACCTCAGGGGGGCTGGGAAGTAAAGAGAGAGAGGGAGGGGCCAGGGGTTCAGTATCTTCTTCAAGGGCACTCCCGGATAACCTAACTTCCTTCCACTAGGCGCCCCTCCCAAAGGCTCTCACACTTCCCAGTAGCGCCACAGGCTGGCGACCAAGCCTGTGACACTGAGAATTGGAGGGACACTCCAGATCCCAGCTACGGCCAGGAGGTCCTGACTGAAGCCCATTTTACATATGAGATTCCAGAGAGGTTACCTGGCTGGTAAGTGGGGGACTGGTTGACTTTAGAGTCCAGCCTAAAACTCAACCTAATGCTGTGCTGCGTCAACATACGCAAAATGGGATGCATAGCTTTTTTTTGTTCATTATCAAACCAAAATCTAATGAAGAGTCCCTCAGTAGCCCAGCCTTGATTTCATGTGGTCAATAACGTACAGATATTTGTTTTAGTGATGCTGGGGATTGAACACTGGGCCTCATGCACACTAGGCAAGTGTCCTACCACTGAACTATACCTGGCTCCATGATATGTAGATGCAGAGTGGAGAGCCTGTCTCAGGGAGCAGGAGCCCCAAGACCTTAGGAATCTTTCCTAGTTCAGAAGATCACTTAGAGCAAGGCAGAGGGGCAGGGAACCCTTTTTTAATGTCTGGCTTATAACCTTCAGATTTTCCCAGCTTCAGGGATGGATGCAGAATTGATGACAGCTATGTCATCCTGGTGTCTGAGTTTGTCAGATCTTGGAAGCTAAGCAGGAGTGGACCTGATTAGTCCTTGGATGGGAGACTGTCTGGGAATACTGTGTGCTGTAGGCTTAGGAGAAGGACCTGGCAGTCCACTCCCAAAAAACAATCTGCCATTGAAAACCCTATGAATAGCAGAAAAGCACTGACAATAGTGCAGGGCATGGCTTTGGTCTCGGGGAGTGTTTCATCTGTTGAACATAGGGTTACCATGAGTCAGACCCGACTTGATGACATCTAACAACAACAACAAAGTTGAAAACTAGGTGTAAGGGGAAATTGTTTCCTTTAGTAGAGTGTCATGTCATTTTATCTGACACATGTCAGGCACTCTCTTGCTCTTGGCCTCCCCTGCCTCAGTGACTCAGGGCTCACTCCATCTCCACTGTCCCATTGAAGGTTGACCCTGGGAAGGCTTTACTGTGGGGGTGATACCAGAGGCTGATGCCTGCAGTCTCTGCCTCCTCCTGAGACTTCTGCACATGAATGAGCATCATGACACAGAGGGTGGGATTTGTCTTCCCTGGAGGCAATGGGCCATTTGATACAACTCAGAAATTGGCCAGTGAGAGTACAGAAGGGTAAAGAAAATCCCTCTTCATTCTTCTCTTTGATGGACAGTCTCGTGGTACTTTTTCCTCTTTATAGCCTGGCCAGAGATGACCTGTGAGGCCAAACAAGTAAATCTATTGAGAAATAGCTGTATCTCGCTGAGGCTTGCTTGGAAGCAGTGGACAGCATGATAGAAACCAAACTGCCTTTACTCCCCATCCTCCCTCCCTCCCTCTTTTCCCCTTCATTTCTATGCCCTGCATCATATTTCCTAAAGCATTAGCCTTAGGATATGTTTTCCAGTAATGTAGACCAGGAGTCATTGAACATGGGTTTTCCGGTTCAAAGTGAAGTTTCCTCTGAACCCTTCCTCTAATCTCCTGTCCAGGAAGATGACTCTGTTGACAGACCAGGATGTCCAAGACCAGAGCCCAGTGGCTCTGATGAGGGAGATGTGAGCTCTGCACATGGGGCCTGATCACCAGCATCTGTGTGGCAAGTTTGACTGGGATGAGCAATCCAGAGCCAGAGGGCCAAGACGTTGGCCATAATCTTTCATTTCCTTGCCACTTACTGAGGATGCCTTGATGGCTCCGTCTTTTCTCTTTTGTCTGTGCAGTAGGAGGCATGCCCACGGCCTTCACATGTTATTGTGCTGAGATGATCTGAATTCCTCTGGCTGAACCTTATGTCTTTCCTTCTTAATAAGATAAATGGTGACTCAATTCCCTAGGATTGCAAATCTCTGTTGTGAATTGGTGGTATTAGAAATTTACAGGCCATAACTTTCCATCCTAATCACACTGAAGGAGCTCTTTTGCTCTCATAGGACTGCCAAATTCCTGTGGGATTCTTCACAGATAAATTCCAGACAGCTGAGTATCTTGTCAACAGAGAAATGGGAACTGGAGCTTTTCCCACACCTGATTAAGAAAATGCTAAGAGTGAGACATCTTGATTTTCTATGATGATGCCTCCTCCTTAGTTAGTCACTTGGTCATCTGTTGGCCCCGGGCTATGGAGAAGTCAAACTCTGAAAAGCTGCAGGGTCACTGGAGCACATATTTCAGATCCCTTTCTTTTGGCTCATGCATAGTGTTTCATGAATCACTCTCCCTGGGGAGATGTAAAGAGAATGTCAGTTCACCCCCAGAACATAGAGTGCACAGACAGATCAAAGGAAAGATCATTTCAAGATAAACTTAGTGAACCATGAGTTTATTAGAGTTGCTCACAAGGGTGTGGGGGATGTGAAGACAGCATTGGACAGCATTTATGTACAGCTCCACCAAAGAGAAGAATCCCTCCACGGAGTTCCCACCAAGGACTCCCATGGGAAGCTGCACCACTGAGGAGTCCCACCTCCATGAAACCATGTAACTCTTATGTAACTTAGCAGCACATGCAGCTGGGGCAGGAGGGTGGGTGATGCAAACCTCGGAGGACAGTCTTGTGGGAGTCTTGTGATCCTCCTTTCCTCCAAGAAGGAATGTCAATAGCCCCATCCCCATTACTCTAGGTCTACCTATATCCTGGGTAGCTTTGCTTATTTTGTTGCCATAACTGTGCACCAAGATCCCCAAGGTCATCACGGATGTTCCACTTCAAGATAGCCATGATCATATCCAGCTTGGAGGAACCAGTGACAATACACACAACGATGACATAACCTAAGATTTCATGAGCCTGTGAATCCTTACAAAGCAATATAAATCTTTAGAATTTAGGAAATGTCCTTATGTTCTTGTGTGGCTGTCGTAATGAAAACACTGGAGCAAAGTCTTCCATAGCAAGGCTACTGAATCTCCATGCTAAGCCTGACCATGAAGAGCTGCCTTGGTAAAATTAGTATGAGAAAGTACCTGCATTTGTGGAAGAGGAAGGATAACTCCATGACTTCAGAGTCCCTTAGGCTGGATCAGACTGGAGGCAAGATGAAAAAGGGTTTTGAGGATCAGAGCAGGTGTCCCAGCAGCACACAATCTACCTTAAAATCTTCAGGTTGATAGCTCTGAGGCACCGAGGAACCTTGTGGGAACCGTGTCCCTTCACCTGAACCCAGATTGGCGCTTCTCTTGGAGTCACTGCTTAGAGGAAATGAAATTTAAGCTGCCCTCTGTAGGGGTCTTCAAAGTAGACCCACATGGGCATATGGTATGCCCAAGAAGCTATGGGCTTGTGCTATGGCCTCAGAAGCGGTGGTCACCCAGGCCACCCTGAAAGGAGCTCATGCATAGAACAGTAGGAGACGTAATGAAAAGTGGTCATCTTGGGTAAATGGAAGGCAAGGGCACGTCCCAGGATGTCCAGTGTTGAAGCATTATTTCCTGCATGGAAGGGCTGCTCTGGCCAAGGAGCTACAAAGAGGCTGAGAGTTTTAAGACCCCGATGCCCTAGCCTTGAATCTCTTTCTCCATTCACTCTCAACTCTAACTCCTCTTCCCCTTCCTGGCTCATGCAGCTTCCTACCCTTGTCTGGTCTCCAGGAGACAGGACAGACTTGAGTACCTCCTGGACAGAATGACCCCACCCAGGGGCTTTAAGAATCTCTTTAGGTCCTGGAATATGGATTCTTTCTGGAGGCTGTTCTTGCTTTTCCACCTTGGGTAGCAATTTCTGATAGATGGGTGAACATCAGAAAAGCACAGACTCATTTTTTCCCCCAGATGTCCAAGTGGCTGTGTATGTCTCAGGGACAACTAAGGTAAAAACAGATTGATGCATTTGGAGTCAAAGACTTTTTCCTAAAGGGTTCTTTTGGGATCACAGACTTGTAAGCAGAGATGTGTTCTCAGCGTTTTCCTGGTCTTATCTTTGGTGCCAAGGTGTCTGACTGCTGTTTGCTGGGAGCTGCATCCAGCATTGACTACCGCCTATTCAGCCTGGGGTCTAGTTTCTCTGTCATGGTAGACTGGGCAGGACTGTGAGTTGAGGGATCCCACAGGCCTTCTGAATGCACCTCTTCTTGGCCTCTGTCTCCCAGATTTCCTCCAATTTATATGTGCCTTTTAATAGCTGGGCTAGATCATCCCTTCAGAAACGCTGAGTAAATCCCCAGGAAGCAAGGGAAAAGATAGCATTTCTGTGGTGCTTTAATTCTGTGTTTCTCTAACTTATTTCCTTCTCTTTTCTCCTTCCCTTGCATGTCTTTCCTTTCCCTTTCTTTCTTTCTTTCTTCCTTTCTTCCTTTCTTCCTTTCTTTCCTCTTTATCTTTTTCTTTCTCCTTCCTCCTTTCTTTCCTTCCTTCCCTTCCCTTCCTTCCTTCCTTCCTTCCTTCCTTCCTTCCTTCCTTCCCTCCTTCCTTCTTTTGCTTTCTTTCTCCTTCCTTCCTTTCTTTCTTTTTCTTTCTTTCTTTCTTCTTCCTCTCTTATAATGGCCCTGTCAGGCTGTTGAAGCACCTAGGGTTGCAGGAGTGCTGAAGGGTAACTAATGTTCAGTATCAAGAAAGGAAAATACCTCACCCTGGAAATCCAGGGCATTTCTATGCATGTAGTTAGTACAAATTTGATTTTTCTGATAATCTGGGCACCTTGTAGGAAGTTTTCAAACTTGTGAAGAACCAGCCCATTCTTGAAGTGAACAACATTGCCTTGATGGTTGTATTTAACATCTAAAGCAAAAGCCCTAGTGGGAAATGGGATAGATCCTCTACCCTTTTACCTTCTCTTTCCCCCTTCATCTCTTGGCAGTGGTCCACAAGCCCCTTCATGAATGCTGCCATTATGCAGGACAGTGAGAAACTACAATGATAGCTGGAAGTGTGGTAGACGTTCTTAGAGATGGTATACCTATCAGTGGTTTAATGAAAGCATTTTGGGATGTCAAAGGTACAGGTGGTACAGCCCCTACACAAAGCCATTTGATGGTTACAGTTAGTCCTTGTTACAGTTTGAATCTGAACTGTCACTCTCAGGCTCGTGTTTTAAAGGCTTGGTCCCCAGCTGGTGGTAGTATTTAAAGGGGTAGCAGAACCGTCAGGAGGTGGGGGCCAGCTGTAGGACGTAGGTCACTGGAGGTGTGCCTTTGACTGTAATACTTGGTCTCTGGTCCCTTCCTACCTCTCTACCTCCTGTCTGCCATGAGGTGAGCCACTTTGCTCCATTCCATGCTCCCACCATTTTACTCTGCCTCACACACATAGGTCCAGAAGCCAAGTTACCCTGGATTGAAGGCTCTGAAACCGTGAGCCCAAATAAACCTTTCCTCCCTTAAATTGTTTCTGTCAGTATGTGTCACGGCAATGAGAAGTCTAACACAGTTTCTGTCCCGAAGAAAGTAACCACTTAGTTTCTAAATGAGCGTGTAAATATGTGTATGGTGGTGGAGCTGGGCACCCATTTCCACCATGGCCACCATGACACAGCTCAGACAAACACAAAACGGTGAAGACTTCCTGAGAGAGACAAGTCTACTCAGGGCCCAAGAAAAAGAGATTCTTCCATCATTTCTGAATCAAAGCTCCTAGATATTCAGAAAGCCAAAGGGCTTCCCTTTGGGTTCCCTTGATCCTCTGTAGCTGCACTGTAACTGGCCTATTCCAGGTGCCTTGAAGCTCATTTGATAGTAAATTGATAACTTTGGTGAGTGTTCCATAATTGTTTTTGGACTGTGGGTTTGGATTGACCTCTAGCTCCCATGAGTTCACAGTGCATGCATGTTTCCCATCTGTGTTGCTAGTGCACCTATGGAGCATTCACCAACTGTGCTGGGGCTGAGTCTCTGCCTATAAGCACATCTAAAGAGATATGAACAGCGGGTGGAAGTATGTGATTTGAAGGTTGGTGACTGACAAGGCATGATATGGGATACTAACTGCTATGGTTTGAATTTGGCTTGAGCTCAAGTTTGTCCTCCAAAAGTTAATGTACTGGAAGCTTCAACCCTGCTGTGGCAATGTGAGAGGCGGTGGAACCCTTAAAAGGTGAGCCTTAGTATAAGATAACATGATTATTGGGGATGCTGCCGTCAGAAGGGATTAATGCTGGTCTCACAGAGTAGGTTAGTTCTTTGGAGTTGTTACGAAAGAGCAAGACTGGCCCCTCTAAGGATCTCTGGCTTCCTGTCTCACCATGTGATCCTTCCCCTTTGGATGTGGTCCTACTATAATACTCTCTGCCATGATATGATGTAGTCAAAAGGGCCCTTACCAGAAGCCAAACAGATGGAGCTGCCTGAGTTTGGATTTCCAGTCTTTAAAACTGTGAGCTAAAAAAACCTCTTTTCCTTGTAAAGCACCAAGCCTCAGGTATTTTGTTATAGCAACAGAAAAGAGACTGACATACTAAACTATCCTGGCCAGCAAATATTATCCCTATAGCTTCTACCCAGCAATAGTGATCATTGCTTTTGATCATAAAAATCATTCATTGCAGATAACTTTGTCTTGTTAGAGATAAAAGAACAAGGGCTTGGAAAAAGCTTATGGGCTTAAAATAATAAATTCTATCTTATTAAATATCAAATATTTCTGAGAAATCAGGAAGAAGAACCTAGTAAATTTTATTCATGGCTGATTGATTGCTCATGGGTTATGTATTTAAAATATACAGAAAATTACATTAAATTTTTTCATATGGAGAGATATTTGTTTTATTGGACAGAGTTGGCTGTGACATCTTGGGTTAGTATAAGCCCCTTGGTCTTACCTGAAAGTTCGTAGCTATGGAACTTTAAAGTTTTATTTAGGTTGGAATTAAAATAATAGGTACTAAATTCTCTCTCCAATTGCTTGTTTCCATGACACTGCAATAGTACCTGTCAGCCTCACAGAGCCCAGAGATCTATCTGGGAGGTCTTCCTCTCTCTCTGGAGATGGACATGCATTGTCTCTATTGCTTGCACCCTGGATAGTTCCCTAAAACTTTAATCTAAAACTGTATAAAAAGGCAGTGGTGCAATGGTGTTTAATATGCAGAATCTGCCATGGACATCTTGTGTTAAAGGACTGACAGCTGAAATAATGAAGTTCAAGTGTGAAAGGGATGTTATTGATCACCAATTTCAATTAGTGATGGTGAATTTCCCATTTACTCATTCAGTAAATATCAGATTACATTCTCTGTGCTAGAATCTGCCCCATTTTTTTGTTCTCTCTTTACATACTCAAGAATTTTTCTGCTGATTAATCATCTGATCCTGGGGAGATGTTGAGTGTAATCATAGACAAGAATGAAACAATGTTTGAATGAACCTACAGCACAGTCCCTTAAACTAGGGAGCAGTTTCATCTGCTCCACCCTCCATCCCCTTTTTTCTGGTAAGATTTCAAAATAATGACCATACATTAAAGCCATAACGAGGAGGCTCCAAAGTGAAAGAGCTTGGCTTAAGTCCTGATTTTGCCACTGCTTATATAAGAGACCTTAGGGCTGGGTTGGTGGAGTGCTGCTCTGTGCTCTCCGAGTCCCTGAGTTCAATCCCCAGCCCTGCAAAAAGGGGAGAACTTGGCAGCACACTGTTGAAAACAATCAGCTATTGAAAACCCTATGAATGGCCAAGAAGCACTGACATACTGCTGGGCATGGCACGATGCTGAGGAGTGTTTGGTTCTGTTGTACACAGAGTTACTATGAGTCAGACTCGGCTCTATGACACCTAATGACGACAACATATAGGAGACCTTAGGCAAGATGCTCCACCTCATGGTACATTGGATCTCTCCCTTGCACAATGGAACAGCAATGTTACCTACCTTCAGGGTTCGTGTGAAGATTAAATGAGATAATCTTTGAAAAGTGTGTAGGATAGGATGTGGCACAGGGTAAGTTCTCAGCAAGCGTTAGTCATTATGATGTCCACTATAATTGTAATGGTTTTTGAACTTTTGAATTTTCCTTCATTATCAAAGAACATATAGTGACATATAGTGTAGAGTGATCACTGCATATGACTAATGATGAGAGCCTTTCATCTTACCTGATCCTTGCCTTACAGTTTGCTGCCTATGATCCTTGCCTTACAGTTGCCCACAGGCACAGCATGATATAAGGATTGTAGTAGATGTCACAGAGTTGGATGTTATACCTTCATAACTGTGGAATGGCTTTAGATTAATTCCCTGGTCACATTCAGGTCACCTGTCCCCATGGACAAAATTGAACCGTTAGAAACCACAGTGTGTGGTAAGACAGAAGCCTTGAGATAGGTAAGCATTGCAGCTTAATACATATTTTCAAGAATTTTGCATATAATGTGGTACAAGTGAGTAAAAGCATGTGTCCTCATGTGCTCTGTGTACTCTATGGAAATCATCTAACAGTAAAAAGCCCAAATCCTTTCATTTATAGAACCCCTAGTACCTGCCACAGCCGATATATTTATCATCTCATTTATGCTTCAAGGCAACTTGATGACTAAATGGTACTATTCCCATTTTCCAGATGAGAATCAGCCTTGAGGGTTTTAGTGACACTTCACACAGTTGGTGAGAAGCAGAGAGGGCATTGCAAGGCAGACTTACTCAAGCGTGGCCTTGGTGGCAGCCACCAGTGCTGATTGCCTCCAGGCCAGAATGCTTTATTGCGGATGCAAGACTCTCCTGGGTACTCCTTTGCTCTCTTAAATGGTGACTGGCCTCTGCGTCAGCCTGCATCAGCCTGCTTGATTGATAAAGGTGAGAATGGCCTGCCAGCCTGAGATGGACCTGTGGTGTGGAGCATGACAGAGACTTTTGTGGGTTTCAGTCATTAAGATTTTGGAGTTTATTTTTACTGCAGCATAACCTGGCAGACCTTGAAACTCAAATCTTAATAATTTGCAGATAGATTGAATCCTCCTGCATGTTGTTGTTGTTAGGTGCCATGAAGTTGGGGCTAATTCATAACAACCCTACATACAACACAACAAAACATGACCAGACACTGTGTCATGCACACAATCTTTTTATGTTCGAGATCATTGTTGCAACCATGGTATTTCTTCTCATTTTGAGTCATACCACATCGGAAAATGGAGGTCCCAGGGACTGTACTCCATTCCTGTCATTAAGATTGACTCTACTTTGAGGAGGCAACACTTCCCCAGTCATTTCTTGAATGCCTTCTAGCCTGGGGGGCTCATTTTCTGGCACTATATTTGACAGTGCTTCTCTGCTATTCATAGGGTTTTCAATGGCTAATTTTTTCAAGAAGGGGCTGCTGGGTCCTTCTACCTAGTCTGTCTTAACCTGGAAGCTCAGCTGAATCTTGTGCACCATGGATGGCCCTGCTGGTATGTGAAATACTGGTGGCATAGTTTTTAGCATCACAGCAACACACACGACCCCACAAGACGACAAGCTGACAGACATGTGGGAGTCCTCATGCATAGTAGTGCTCAAATATTTATTGAAATAGAAAGAAAAACCCAGAAGTTAGGAAAGCAAAGTGCTGAATTCCAAATTCTCTTCTCTTTGTTGACAATTGGGTAAAACAAACAAAAACCCACAAGAAACCCAAAAATGATGTTTAAGGAGTAGTCCCTTAACCAAATAATTGTAAGACTCAATTTCTTAGTTTTTACATCACTTCAAAGGTCTTTTTACTCCCATTTCTCTTGGTACCGTATTTCTGTGGACTGAGGAGGAATCCTGGCTAGGATGTGGTTTGTGCCTGTGTGAGCAGATTGAATTTATTCTTGGCTGAGTCTGTTCCTATCCGTCACCCAACTATCATTGATAAATATTTGAATATCAGGCCAGCAGCCCTAGAATGGATCCCTGGGTATTAAGCTTTCGGAAGTCCCAGCTGATCATTATTCTTTCAATGAATGTAGTTGTAAATTGGCTAAGAGCGCACAGTAGAAACCATTACAAGTGCTCTTGTCAGTATGGGCTCACTGCATTGAAAGATGTTTCAGATTTGATTTTGCCTCATTTCAAGAAAATATGAGATGCAATTTGCTTCAAACTAAGCGTTCCTTTAGTTTCCTGCCCAAATATTATACAAGAATAAGGCAGGTTGGAAGAGCTATCTCTGGAATGCATTGTTCTAAATGACTTGGAGGTTTGCAAGGTCACTCTTTGAGCTAATGTGAATTGGCAGGCAAAATGCTTTCCTCTGAGATGAATTATATGCTCAGAATTACCTGTTTTTTATCTGAGTTAGAGAAGTCAGAGTAGATAAAAATGAAATGACCCATTATCAAATAATCAATGAAAAAGCTACACTCCTGCGAAGTTTCTGGATCAATATACAAGTTACCTTTGAGGTAGATGAATTATTCTTGTGTAGTTCAGAGCAGAACAAAGCCCACTTCCAGCCAGACTCCTCAAATGCACTGTGTGTAAAAGCAGAGAAAGAAGTCCTTAACCCATCAGGGACAAATAAAAGAGGGGTAATCTCTGCTAGCAGCCTTGCCAAACAGTGCCTGATGGGACTATTTGTGGAATTTGGCTTGGTAAATACTGATCCAGAGGTACAAGTTGGTGAAAGTGAAGGAGATGGTACAGGTGAAGTTCTGGGGAAAAGGCACGTTCACTCCTCAAGGGCAGGAACACAAATCAGCAAAGACTTTCTGAATGGCAAATTCCATAGTACTTATCAGAATTTAAATTGCCATACTCTTTGACCTAGTAATCCAATTCGGAGAACTTATCCTACAAAATGTGGTTATACTTTGTAGTATATAAAGGTGTTTGTGTAAGGATGATTTTTTGTCTGTGATGGTGAAAACAAAAACAAGTGGAAAATGTCCATCAAAAATGCAATGGTTAAGTAAATTGTAATATATCAATACTGTTGAATATTATCAACCAGTTACAAGCATGAGGTAGGTATACATGTGCCAGCATATGATCTTGGAAAGTAATTCAGTCTTTCATCTGTAAAATAGGGATAATAGCATTTAATAAGTATTTCCGGAGTGACAGACTAATGAATATGTGTATATATATATATATTTATTTTTGGAAAGACTAAATTTTAGAAAAGAAACTGCAAAACCCATTAGATAGAGTTCAGCTAGACTCTCAAGGGAGGTGGAGAGATGAAGGAGGAGGAAAAATAGCCTTTATTGGGCATGATATGATATCAGGCTTTATATAATCAACTTACTTCCCATAATCATCCAAAGTAGGATTATTATCCCCATTTTATGGATGAGAATATTAATGTTCAGAGAAACATACCCAAAATTATTCAGCCGTGAGAGCAGTCTTAGGCTCCCAACCTAGGTCTAATGTCAGATCCCAGGCTTTCTACTTCTTTCCATGACCAGACCACAAGTCAATGTGTTGACCAGCAGGAGGCCTGACTCACAGGGCTTGTTACATTTTATTAAATATTTGCTGAAATAGTTGAGGACACTGACATAGATCACACCTTGCTTTGTATTCTTTAACATGTGGGAATAATTATTACTATGTATGTTAAAAGGTGGGGTTGTTTTGTATTTATCATATCTCCCCTGTATCCATCAGCATAGGCCAAGCTATGCTGCAGTGACAAATAACTCCAAAAGTCTTAGGGAATTAATGCTGTGTTACATGGGCTTCATGAATTGCCTGCCACTCTGTGCCATGTTTCCTTCATCTCAGGACCTGAGCAAGCTCCTTCCTAGGATGTTGTGCATGTCATGGGAAAGGAGAAGAGAGATGCAGGAACCACACAATTGTCCTTTTCTTTTCTTTTTTTTTTTTTTTGTCCTTGGGGTAGTGGAGTTTCACATCCTGGGCTTCACACCTGCTAGGCAAGCACTCTACCACTGAGCTAAATCTCCAGTCCTACACAATTGTTCTTAAGGCTTCTGGGTAGAGTATCACATGCCACTGCCACTCCCATTTCACTGGCCACAGTGCATTAGGTGGCCAAACACAGTGGGGTGGGAAGAGCTTAATCTTCCTTAGGGAGGATTTTGCAGAGGGAGCCAGTAAGAAGAAGCTGGAAAGAGAGGCAGACAATATTTTGAACAGTAATGCAATATGCTTCACCACCTTAATGCAAAATAAATTATAAGCTCTCTAAGGTAGACACGGACTGGGATTTAGCTCAGTTCGTAGAGCACTGCACTGCAGTCTCTGAGGTCCCGAGTTCAATTCCCAGAACCACAAAAATGGGAGAAGGACCTGGCAATCCACTCCCAAGGCAATCCCGAAACAGTCAGCCATTGAAAACCCTACGAGGGTCGCTATGAGTCAAATACCGACTTGACGGCACCTAACAACAACAACAAGGTAGACACGGAGATTCCTACTACTGTTTAGCTTACTATCTAAAATGGAACTTTTACTTTTCTAATCCTAGTGCTTTTTATCTCCACATAGTAAACTGTTGGGGTTCGGCTCAGGCCTGGCAGAGGTCAGAGCCTTGCCCTGATACCAAGTGGGTATCGGGGACCCACTGAACCGGGTTGGTGTAGTGGCCAGAAGCACCAAAGAAGGACCTCGGGAGACCTTCTGCAGGAAACAGGAGAGGGAAGGTTTATTGGGTTACTCCCCAAGTGGGGTGCAACCAGCAAGCAGCCCCTGTCAAGTGCTCAAGTGCTAGCTCTAAGCCTGCAGCATTCTATGCATAGAATGCTGCAGGCTCACTGGTGGAACAGCTCAGCCTTAAAGGCACAGCTACAAGCAGTTGGTGTTCCGCTGGGCTGAAGGTCCGGTGGTCTTGACTCTCACAGCTCGCCTTCTCTGCCTCCCTCCTTCCCAAGGATGGGAGGAATTGGGAGGCTCTTCGTGGCTTGCTGGTAGCCTTTGGTGCTTTAGGGCCCTTGGTCTTGATGCGTAGGCTTTCTTGGAGATCTTCCACTGGATTGGGGAGTGCTGGATCAAGGTGATGGGGTCTGGACAGCAGTCAAAGGATGGAGAACAGTGGTGGGGTGAAGGGGGCCTGGGAGCCCTGCTTATATAGGGTCCTGGAGGGGGGTGTATACTGGGGTTAGCCAACCAGGGCACATTCCTGACAGGTACAGCAGGTGAACTGTCATACCTGCCAGGTAGGGGCAGTTATTTAACTGAGATGCTAGGGGTAGCCAATCAAAATTGAGGTGGTTGAGTCTGGTCAGGCTGGTCAGGGGCCATCTTTGCTCACTCTATGGGAGGGGTAGGAGTGAGTGAGTGGAATGTGGCCCTGGGGTCAGCTAAAGGCCAGTCCCTCATGCTAGTATGAGGGACCCTAGTTATGGGGTGCATTTAAAAAATCCCCAACAGTAAACTTAGTTTTCCTTTTATGCAAGTCAATCTTATTCAAAACCAGCAATTCTCAAAGTGTGGTGAGAGAACCCTTGTTGTCCCTGATGTGTTTCCAGTGAGTCTAGGAGGTCAAAATGATCTTATTTATAATAACATGAAGATATTACTTGCCTTTTTCATTCTTGTCCTCTTCTGAGCATTCATTGGGGTTCCCAGATGCTACATGACCTGTGATATCAGAACAGATCACATGCAGATGTTGATGTGAGAGTCCAGCCATCTCACGTGAAGCCAGGCATTAAAGAAATTTGCAAAAGAGTGAAAATACTACTCTTCTCACCTGTGTTCCTGTTTTAGAAAATATAGTTGTGTTTCATTAAAATATTAACATGCAATAGGTTTTAACATTAGTTTGATTTGATTAATTTACTTTTTTTTTTTTTTACAGTGCTGAGGATTGGACCCAGGGCCTTTTACATGCTAGGCAAGTGCTCTACCACTGAGCTATATCCCAAGTTGCTTTTAAAACACAAGATTAAAATATTCATATTTCATTTTTTTCATTTTTCATTCCTACTACAACAAATATACTTATTGTACAGTTACAGAAAAGCTCTTTCGGGTCCTGAACAATTTTTCAAGAGTATAATAGTTTCTGGGAACATGATGTTTGAGAGCTTGTGTCTTACAGTGATTGTGGCAGGGCCTGCCTGTCTCAGTGAGAATGCTGGTTGGAGAGATCATTAAATACAGTTAGGGTTTCCTTAGGTAGACTGAAGTTAGCACGAAGCCCAGTGGGTTCTTACAAGTGCTGCTAGTTTTCATAATCATCACCAATGTTCTGTATCTTGTACTTCCTAAACGGGAGAGATGATGAGTTTGTTAAAGAAGCTGGGTTGCATAAATTATTTCCAGCCTTGCAGAAGCTCCCAGCTTGATGCTGCATTCGGAATGAATAGGAAAAACAGTGGTACATGACCCTGAGGAGAAAGATGCTGCTTTTTAATAAGAGGCATTAGTTATTTAATGTTGGAACTTTATCATCATATTTCACTAGCTTCAATACAGAGGAGAAAACAAGCCACATGTTTACACTGATGGACAATAATAATGAAGAATACATTGGATCAAGCTCCTATTTAGACTCTGCATTGCTTTTCACATGAACTAATTAAGACCTTCTTCACATGGTGACCAGGCCCAGCTAGTTTGTACGTTCTCCTGCTTTTCTGTCTTTGCATTATGCCAGTACCTGCCTCCCCAAAGACCTCTCCTCATATGTGATAAAAGGACTGAATGTATGTGCAGAATCTTTTTCTCCATTCTAGACTTCTTATTAAATAACTTCACGTGGGACAGTTTTTTTTTTTTTTTTTTTTTTTTGATACTGGGAGTTGAACCCAGGGCCTTGCATGCTTTTGGAAGTGCTGGACCACTGATCTGCACCCCCCAACCCATTTTTTTTACTTTTTAAGGCAGGGTTTTGCTAAATTATGCAGACTGCCTCTGGTCTCGAACTTGTGATCCTCCTGCCTCTCCCTTCCGAGTCGCCGGGATTAGAGGTGTGCGCCACCGCACCCGGATGACATGGGACAGCTCTGAAGGAGCATTTGGATGTGTACACTTATGATGTGTATGTGTCTGTGTGTCTGTGTGTGTGTGTGTGTGTGTGTGTGTGTGTGTGTGTGTGTGCACATATGTGTTGGGATTTAATGCCAGGAAGCACTGAATTTTGTTTTCTGTCTTTGCTTCCAGGAAGCTCAGTATTCCTGTGATATTTCATTTTGGTGATTTTTATTCTTGTTCATTGCAAATTATTTCCATTTTGGATGTAGGCACAGGATATAATATTCACAAATGAACAATAATCACAACAAAATCCCAGTCAGATGTAGGACAGCCTTTAAACATGGGCAGTGGTGGTAACTATGACACTTTGGAGGGTCCAGCTAGGTTAGAAATGCCTTCTCTAGCAATTCACGTGTCTGCTGGTATTACCTGAAATTCTCTTCAGCAATGTTGCTCCCACCAGGTAACATATTCTGTCTTCAGAAAGCTGCTATGTTACAAGGTAAACGTGTTGCTGGGGAGAGGCGTGTCTCCACCCATTTGTCCTTATTAGGCCTGTGACAAGGGTGTGTTTATCTGCCTGGCTGGACTGAGAGCTTAGTCCTGAGGAGATGGGACAGGAGCTGGGACTTACTGCCAAGCACTGGAAGGGAAATATGGAGGAACTGGCATTGGGGCACATGAACTGGGGGAATGTGGAGCCAACAAAGTGGAAAGGGGATGAGTATCCACATTTTTCATTTCATGGTTGTACTGATTACAAGACCACAACAGGTATGGACAGAGGGTGAGAATTTGGAGGAGAAAACTTTGGTTATTTAAGACTTTAGCTGGCATTGTGTTGGTTCCTTAGAGGAGTCCACTAGAACCTTATAGTTGTTAAAACTAATATTTGTCCCCTTATCTAACTTCATTAAACACCACAATATTGCTAGATAGCAGTACAGACAGCGGATAACTTTCCTTCTTTATGATTTTGGCAGAATATTCCTATGGTAACTCACCATTAAATAAGAGGCACTAGTAATTTAATGTTAAGTGTTAAACTGGCTTTTCTGCTATCTATATATTTATGTATTTATCTGTCCCTCTCTCTATATATTTATCATTTTACAGATATAATCACATATTCCTATATCCATATCATCCTACCTCATCAAGAGTTTTTATGAGGAATGACTACTGATTTTTATTAAATTTCATTTAAAAAATGTATTTATATGACTATGTTTTTTTCTCTTTGAATGTTTTAACATGGGGACTCATATGAACAGATTTCTTAATATTGAATTCCTTTTATATTTCTGGAATAAAAATTGACTGATATATTCATCTTGTAAAGTATTGCCCCATTCTCTTTGCTAAGATTTTGTCAGGTTTCAAAGTCAATTTGTATTCAGATTTTCTAAAAAGAGTTGGAAAGCTACATGTTTTTCTCCGTGCTCTAGAACAGGAAACATTGGAATTGTTATTTCCTTGAATATGTAAAAGAATTCATCCACAGATCCATCTAGACCAGGCATTTTATTGAGGGCAACTAATTGAAAATTTTACAATTTCTATTAAAGTTATTGTCATTTTTTTCCCTCTGTTACTTGTTTGAATTTTGATAAACTTTTTCCTAGAAAAATTTTCACTTCATCTAGGCTTTCAAATATATTAACACAGATGTAGTTTTCTCTTCTAGAGAGTGGGGGTAATAATAGTAATTCTCAGCAGGTTCAGTACAAGAAACAGAAACACCTCTAAGTTGTGTTAGCAGAAAGGGATTTAATGCAGAGATTATGTCCTTGCACAATTGTTGGAAGGATTAGAGGAATAATGATTACTATTGCTGTTGTTGTTAGGTGCCATCGAATCAGGTCCAACAACAGACTGAAACACTACCTGACAGTGCACCATTCCAGGCACTATTGTCAGTGCTTCTTTGCTATTCATTGGGTTTTCAGTGGCTGATTGTTTTGGGAGTGGATTGCCTGGTCCTCTTCCTTAGCCTGCAGTATCTGGTGTTTCCAGGTGGTCTCCCATCCAAGGACTAACCAGGCCAACCCTGCTTAGCTTCTGAGAGGCAGGATCAGATGCCAGGGTGGTATAGCTACAGACTTTGGACCTCTCAAAATGACTTCCTTTCATAGAACTGACTTACCAGGGGAGCTGTTGCCTCTGAAGCCATCATCAAGGGAATTGCTGAGTTCAAGAATTGAAATGTGTTGCCACAGCCTCTGCTTCAAATACCCAGGAAAATGCAGAAAGACAAAACGTGCTGCAGAAAAACCTCTTTTCCCCAAACCCTAACTTGTCAGAATGAAACTTCCCAAACTCATGCAGATACTTATGACTGGTGAAACCCAATTTACATGCAAAATCTGGGCTCCAAAGGCATCTTTGGAAACACAGTTGTCAGCTTTCGGCATAAAGTTTGCATAGGCTAACCCAGACTGCCTCCTGCAATACACTCAGGGGATGATACGATTGTGAACATCAAGTAAAACGATTCATTGAAGTGCCTGATAGAGTGTATGGTGTAGTCAGTTATTTACTATTGTTTCTAAGCACAAATTATTGCCAGGGGCTGTGCTTATTTTGCTGTCATGCAAAAATTAATAATATTTCTTTGCTGTCTTCAAAATATTCATGTTTAAATAAGAGGTAGATATTGAAGAAATAATTCTATCACACACACACACACAAAGTTTGAGAGGGTAAAGGTCTGACTAAATCTGTTGGAAGTGTGTGTTAATTCACTAATTCATTTATTAAAAAATATATTTATTGACACAGCATGTATATGGGTCAGGCGTAGTGTTTGATGCTGGGATGTTGAGGTGACCAGACGGATGTCATCCTTGCTTTGTGGTATTCATGTGTTGGGGACAGAGAGGGAAATGGGGGAGGTGGAAGTCAGAAGAAAAGACCTGGTAGAAGAGGGAACATTTGGGCTGGATCTTTTAGAATGAAGGAGGTTTTTAGGCAGAGAAGGGAGAGAGGGCAAGATTAGAATCACATAATGCCAGATTTATGAAAGATTTTAGGCATTAGCTCCAGACAGCATTTCTCAAAGTGTGTTCCATGGAACACTCATCCCCAGAGTACCTCTTGAGGGGAGAGTTCAGATACCATTTGGCAACCACAACGATTATTGTTGTTGTTGTTGTTGTTGTTAGGTACCGTTGAGTCAGTATCTGACTCATAGCGACCGTCAGAGGGTTTTCAATGGCTGACTGTTTCGGGATTACCTTGGGAGTGGATTGCCAGGTCTTTCTCCCACAACGATTATTAGCACATTAAATTGTTGAAAAGGCTTACAGTAAAATATTTTTAACTCAGCATTCTATATTTTGTCCACAGAAAACTTCTATTAGCACAGATTGCACAATGCAAAACATAGTTCCAAGGAGACCAAACACTGCATTCTGTGAAGTGAAAATGATGTAAAAGAGGTTAAGGCGCAACTGCATCATGATAAGCTCCAGGAAGCCAGGAACCATGTTTTTCTCCTGCACTCAATTTCCCCAGCAATTAACCCAGTACCTGACACATAAGTCGATGTGCAAAACATATTTGGGATGAAGAACTGATAAAGCAACTAGCAACTGATCTAGAACTCAGTTATTCCAATTCTCAGATTTGTGGTTTTATGAATATATGATTCTCAGCTAATAAGAAAACATTTCCAAAAACACAAAGAGAGAAATTCTCCCCATGAGACTTCTTTTTCCCTCTGAGGTATGGTTGGTAGTTAAAAGGCAGGCTGGATGCAATATTTGGGACATAATTAGACAATAAAAAATTATTCATTGTCTAAAATTCAAATTTAACTGGGCATTTTATGTTTTTATTTGCTAAATTCGGCATCTCTCCTTTTAGAGGAACAATATAGAAACTTTCCCACTTGTTAATTTTACTCTTTAATCACCTGGAAAAATGATTCATAGATTTATATTTTACTTCCCAATACATCACAGGGCCAATCCTTTTAAGTGGGTCTGAGAAGACAAATAGATTATATACAACTTAGTTTCTTCCAAGTTCCTGTTGAGAGGAAAAGCTTTTGTGTAAATAGGGAAGTGACAAAACATTTATTTCATCAGCCTGGCCCCTCCAACGTGTAAAGAAGCAACCAGTGAATTCTTCCAGCCAAGGTGGCCCATATAACTCACCCTTAGGAGATAATTGCTGGCAGCTGTACTGCTGTGGCTCCGATCCTGTCAGATCTTGGAAGCTAAGCAGGGTCGGGCCTGGTTAGTACTTGGATGGGAGACAGCCTGGGAACACCAGGTGCTACTGTAGGCTTGGGAGAAGGACCTGGCACCCCACTCATGTATAACAATCAGCCATTGAAAACCCTATGAATAGCAGAGAAACACTAACAATACCGTTTAGCTTGCTGTACATAAGGCCGCTATGAGTCGGACACCTACTCAACAGGAACTAACAACAACATAGAGATACTTAGGCATGGAACATGAGATGCGTGTCAAGGAACATGGAGGATAAAATCCTAAGAAAGGAGGCAGTTTGCTATTACCCACTGCAAGCCAAGCCCATCTTCCAAAAGTTAATATTTATAGCCACAAAATTCCTGGAGCTGAGACCTGGTGATTCCTTCATTTTGTGCAGTGCAGACCTGGACATAGATAACCAGTTGTAATACTCTTAAAAGCTCTCCCGTTCTCCATCTGTTTTTGCCCTGCCCCTCAAAGTGCAGTGCGACCTCTCACAAACCATCCATTATGACTTTGCTAGGAGGATCCTGACCTTAAAACAATTGAACAATTAAAAAATAGCAGTAAAAGAAAAACTGTCTTCTACTGTTTAGGCTGTTGGTTGTTTAGGCTGTTTGCCAGGCTTTCACCCACAATTCGGGTTTGAATTCGACATGTTTTGGTAAACTCAGTTGTAAAACCCCAGAACTGGGCACAGTGGTGCCCACCTCTAATCCTAGTGGCTTGGGAGGCAGAGGCAGGATGATCGCAAGTTTGAGACCAGAGGCAGTCTGCGTAACTTAGCGAGACCCTGTTTCAAAAAGTAAAAAAATGGGCTTGGGGTGCAGCTCAGTGGTCCAGCACTTGCAGAACATGCAAGTGCGAGGCCCTGGGTTCAACCTCCGGTACCAAAAAATATATTAAAAAATAAAGAAATAAATAAAACCTGGGGATATCTTTTGATAGCTTTCTGCATTGCATTCTTTTGTGTAAGTTGTTTTTCATGATACACTAGGGTATTTCTGCTTCCATAGAGAAGGGCTATGACTTGCTTAAAAAGTATTGATTAATTGCATTCTCATTCATTGATTTTCTCATTTTATAAACATTAGAAAAAATACATACTATGCACCAGGAATTGTGTGCAAGGCACAAGCCAAACAGATAAATAAAGCACAGTCTATGTGCTTAAGGGGCTGCCAGGCTAAACAAATATTTTCAATTCATTATGATAAGTCAATAGCAGTAACATTAGCACAGAGGTGTTGAGAAGGAAGACACAGTGATCAGCTCCACCTGGAGGAGGTGGAGAGGGGGAGGAAGAGCTGCACAGAGATTTATGAGCTGAATCCTGAGAATAAATGGGCTTCTTCTGAGTGTAGAGAGGGAGGATGGGAGTAGCATGCAAAGGCAAATATAATTTGCTGTTCAGTGAGAGATTTTCACCGGCTAACGATGATCCATTGGGATCCAGAAAGAAAATAGCAGAAGTCCTTTATTCTATGTGAAAATAAGCTTTATTGATGTTCAGTATGTGACTTATAGTTGGGGACATAGAATTTATCCTTAAGACAATCTACAGCTTATGATGGCTTGGCTTAGGAGTTTTTGAATTTGCAATAGTATGAAAATGCTATGCATTCGGCTAGAAAGAGTATTTTGATCTTTGGATTTTGAACTTTTACCCAGGCTAGTAATATGAGGTATCCTACTCTGGTGATGCTGGGTGGTGGCGGTGAGGAGCAGCAACCCCGCTCATGAGGGGAAACAACCAATGTGAGGCAGTGTACTGTGTTACTAAGTTGCAATGCCTGGTAGGTTAGGTGGATTAAGGCTTCAACATACAAAATTTTGGCAGGATACAATTCAATCCATAGTATTTAAGGTTCACTGAAGTTTGAGGACCACTGCTGTAGTTTAACTTATGAAGAAGTAGCGAAGCCAGTGACAGCTTCTGACTCTAGGTCCTTTTGTTCCAGAGTCTGAACCAAGAGAAAGAGCCAGGGCCATGTGGGATTTCCAGCTCTTTCCCTTGCCTTCCAGAATAATGCTGTCTACTAGACAGGTAGGGCAACAAAAAATGTGAATTACATGTAATTTAAAATTTTAGAACAGCTGACTGAAAAAAATAAAAAACCAAACAGGTAGAATTACTTTTAATAAGTGTATAGTGAAGCCCAATATATCCAAAATACCCTTTCAATTTAAGATTATTAGGAATTTGTTTTTCTTTTGCAGTGCTGGGGATTGAGCTCAGGGCCTTACACACACTAGGCAAGGGCTCTACCATAAAATATTGTTAATAAGACATTTAAAATTTTTTTGTATGAAATCTTTAAAATCCTATGTGTCTTATTTTAAACTTGCAACACACCTCAGTGAAAGCTAGATGGATTTCAAGTTTGCAGAAGCAAACTTGTGGTTTGTGGCTACGTGTTGGATCGGCGATGCCAGGCCACTCCAACCCTCTACTCAGTGCCTGAGAAGGCAAAGTAGACAAGATGTGCTGTGTAACATGCTGTACATCATTCGTAATAATGGTTTTATGATTATGATTAGTTTTGAAATGTTTTTGTTAACATGACTCTGGTCTCACCAGCAGCTTAAGATGTCAAGTCTCAGCAGAGAACAGAAGCTGACGGCTTATCGTAGCAGGTGAAGAAACTGTCCCTGTTCAACATTCTGTTACCATTTACATGAGAAATCGCAAGCTGCCAGAACTGGCTGATGACTGAGCCGTGCTGACTTGGTGATAGTTGGCTCTTAAATTAAAACTGAGCTGCATTTGATTTATCACTCTGCCTGTCACTTCTTACCTACACTGAACCTTTCCTAAGACCACAATAAATGTCACTTCAAAGGTTCAGAACTGAATTTCAACTGTGAAGAACATATTAATCCTAAAACAGCCTCCTTCAAACAAAACAGCATTTGTCATTAGTGCTGGGAGTGGGGAGAAGACATGGAGGAAGTTTCTTGAATTTTATGTAACAAAGAAAGCATTAGGCTAGTCATGAGGTTAACATCATCCGTGTTTCACAGGACCAAATTTGGGATCCTCAGGGTTTGTTACTGGAGCTTCACTGTCTCGGGAACCACTAAAGCCCCAGAGCTGAAAGAAATTCTTTGAGAAGAGAAATTCTTTGTCTTTCCTCCATGGAAGCTTCGGCAGCAGGAGCAGTCCCCCTTCCCTGAGTTGTTCTGTCTGGGGAGAAGGGTACAGACAGAAAGGCTAGCTGGGGAGGAGGGTACGGCAAGGCTAGCTCTCTATGGTTCGTGTCCCCTGAAGGGGGCATCTGAGGTCTTCTCAATATCTTAAGGACAGTGGGAAGCTCAATTTTAAAACAGTGAGTCAGAGTTTGGACTTTAGTCATAATGCAAGTAGGACATTATACACCTGGTAAATTGTGTATCTTTATTTTTTAATTGATAATATAACAATAATAATGATCCTTGGGCACTGTGCCAGACTCTTTGCATATATTGTCTTTGTTTAACCTCCACAACAGCCCTACAATGTTTTTCACATTGTTTTCCAAATTTACTATGGGGAAACTAAGGTTTAGAGGCCTGCAGCTGTACCACTGTGGCAAACAATCCCATCAGATCTCAGAAGCTAAGCAGGGTCTGACCTGGTTAGTACTTAGATGGGAGACCACCTGGGAACACCAGCTGCTGTAGGCATGGGAGAAGGACTGGCAACCCACTCCCAAAAATCAACCAGCCATTGAAAACCCTATGAATAGCAGAGAAGCACTAATACTATTGTTTCACCTGTTGTACGTAGGGTCACTATGAGTTGGACACCGACTCGATGGCACCTAACAACAGCAACAACAACAACAACAACAACAACAACAACAACAACAACAACAACTAGGGCTTAGAGAGCTCAGTAACTTGCCCAAAGTTGTAGAGAAAGGAATGGAGGTTAATTCTCTTTTTTTCAGTACTAGGTTGGTGAGCCCAGAGTCTCATACATGCTAGCTAAATGCTTTGTCACTGTGCCCCACCCCCAGCACTATTTTTGTTTTTTATTTTGAGACAGGGTCTTGTTAACTTGCACAGGCTGCCCCTGGCCTTGAACTTGGGACCCTCATGGCTCAGCCTCTTGAGTAACTGGGATTACACACATGTACCACCATCCTGACTGTTGGAAGTGAAATTTGATCTTAATCTATCTCATGGCAAGTTCTCCAAGTGGAAATGAATCTTTCATGTGGGCAGTTGCTAATCATAGCTATATATTCTATTTTCTTACATTTTTGCACATCAAATTGCTATGCATCTAGGGAAGGACAAAAGTTAGAGTTGCTGGTAGTAGCTGCCTGGATTGGAGGATTGAGGAAAATTCTAAGGCCTCACCTAGATTCAGCATGAATGGGTGCTATGATTGGTGGGGGAGAGGAAGACAGGAAATTGCTATTTCCTAGAATTTGCTATTTCTTACTAATTTATTACTGTGTATCCTGTTCACATTTTTTAAGCAATAAAGGGAACATTTTTTTAAAAAGGCCCTTTTTGCCACCTTTAAGGAAGCTAATTTTCTTAACAACACTTTAAAAAAATCCCCACTCTACTTTCATTTCATTGGAAGAAACCATAGATTTGGATTAAATTCTTTGCAGCTGTTCTCTCTGATGTAGACACAAAGATTCTACCTACTGGTTGATGGTGGGGACTATGGAGACTTTACAAAGACCACACTTTCCTTGCAGAAGTACATGGAGTGTGGGTGTTGTAAGGCCAAGCTTTTCAGTTAAAGACAGTACTGAAATAAAGTCATCTGGAGTAGAAGACTCCCAAACCCATCTGCTGTGGGGCATTGCTAACAGTGCATGGAGACTCTCCCTGGAAGGGCACTTCTTACTATCATAAAGCATCACCCTCCCACTCCCACCCAGCTGATGTGCATTTGGTTCTAGGTGGTGCTATACGACCAATCTCAAATACGATTCTTTTTATAGACGATTTACTTTTCATCTACATCTGAGTGCATTGCCCCTTTTACCTGTTCCAATTGAAAGAAGGGCTAGTTAGTCTGGGCAGAAGGTTTGGCTTTCCTTGATCCTTGTGGGCTTTGCTTTGGGCCACTGGCTGAGGATTAATTAGAAAAGACTTGAACCAACACTGGCATTTATAGAAACTGCAGTTGCTTTGAACAAATACAAAAATAAACAAAAACAAAACAACCCCAAACCAAACTAAAACAAAAAATCCACCTACCAGATGACAGTCTGATAGATGTTCACTGCAAGCTACACAGAAATTTGTGTAAGAAGAAGGAAGTGAAGAAAAGGTTGATGCAATTACTAGTAAAACCATTTAGTGACCCAGTAACCCTCTACATACATTCAGGTATTACAATGGGGCACCTGAATGGTGAGGGGTAGAATTCTAATCCCCAGAGGTGGGGGCTGTTAAGTCACCAATAGCTTCCGCCTCCTATAGAGACTTCCCAGACCAGACTTTCCCTATACTAGCTTGGTCTAGTGCATGTTTTCACATTATGTACAAGTTCAGCACTAATTTTATTCTGCCAAACTGGATGGGGACTTCTGGTGAGATGACAGAATGACCTGTTTAGAGAGGCCCCTTGTGCTGCTTCAAATCTAGACATATCAGATAAAATATATAAAAAAAATTGACTATATGACTGAATTTTTAAATAACAAACCAGTAAGTGCTAGAAGCAAGGAAGGAACACTCAGCAGGCAGAGGATATCATGTAGTCCAAAACCAGAATGCCAGAGCCAGATGAAAGTATTTGTGTTTAGAGCTTTGATGCTCATATGAGGGCAGGAATTGAGGTCACAGGCTCCATGGGTAGAGGTAAACTGGAACAGATCTTCTTGCATAAAATGCTGAGGAGGTAGAAAAGAATTGTTGCCATACAATTGATAAAATTCCACCCTTGGGCCCAAGAGCATACCATGGGAGAGGAAGATACTTGCCTGGGGAAATGGGTAGAAACAGGGATAAGGAACTGGCATCTTGTGTCTGTGTCCCATGCAAGTGTGAAGTTGGATGTTTTTCTTTTTTCTTTTTCATTTTCTTCCTTTCTTCTTTCTTTTCTTTCCTTCCTTCCTTCTTCCCTCCCTCCGTCCCTCCCTTCTCCTCTCCTCTCCTCTCTTCTCTTCTTTTCTTTTTTTTCTCTCTCTCTTTCTTTCTTTCTTTCTTTCTTTCTTTCTTTCTTTCTTTCTGTAGTACTGGGGGTTGAACCCAGGGCCTCACATTTGCATTTTTTGCAAGTGCTGTACTACTGAGCTGCACACCCAGCCCTTTTTTTTTTTTTTTTTTTTTTTTTTTACTTTTTTGAGAAAGGGTCTTGCTAAATTACACAGTCTACCTCTGATCCTGAACTTGCAATCCTCCTGCCTCTGCCTCCTGAGCCACTGGGATTCAGGCATGCGCCACTATGCCCTGCCCTTTTATTTATTTTTTTTAGACAGGGTCTCACTATCACTATGTAGCACAGGCTGGCCTTGAACTCAAGATCCTCTTGCCTCAGCCTCCCAAATGCTGGGATTATAGGTATATGCCACCACTCCTGGCTCAGAATTCTTATACTGCACAACTGGTATGAAAAAGCCAATCCGGGTCATCTCTAAAGCTTCCCATAACAACATCTTCACAGCAAGTGCTCATGTAGACTGTAGCAGGAATCTTCCTGCTGAAGATGAGCTCACAGACAAAAATTATTAATGTACTAGGGAAACTCTTCTTGTAAGAGTTAGTCAGCAGAAGCCATAAATAGGGATGGGGCCTAAATAGTACTTGAAAATCCCAGATAATAAAATGAAGTAAATGTAAACCTAAGTATGTTTAAAGGGTCAAAGAATTAAAGATAAGCAAAATGCATAAGGCAAACACAAGACCTTAATAAACTAGGAAAGACATATTTGAAAAAGAAATAGAAATTGAATAACAACAACAAAAATGTAGTAATTAAAATAAAATCAGTAGGCTGGGCTAAATAGTGGACTAGACCAAAGATCAGCAAACTATGGCTTATAGAATTGCTGCCTATATTTGTAAATAAAATCTTATTGGAACACAGCCAGACCTATTCATTAATGTGTTGTCTTAAGCTGCTGTTGAGTTGCAGCAGTAGAGTTGAAGAGTTGCCACAGAGACCATGTGGCCCACAAATTCTAAAGTGTTTACTATCTGTCCCTTTAAGAAAACATTTGCCAACCCTTGGCCTGGACTGAATTTAGGAGAGAATTAAGGTGTTGGAAGACAGAGCTAAAGAGATCACTCAGGACCCAGCATGATAAGACAAATGGAATATTTAATGGAGAGAACAAAACGTGAAGCACAGAAGGAGATGCACAGCACTCCTATGTTGCCGGTATCTGAGTTCTCCCTCTTCAGCTACAGAGAACTTCCAGGCCACACAGCTTAGCGGCTGTGGATCGGTGGCCTCATGATTAAGTCCTGCCCAGAAGGACTTGATCAGGAAGGAGCAGCAGCACTTTCCAGATTGCCTCAAGGACCTCTCCTTCAATCTCCCCCATATTCTCTCTTTTTTCACCAAAAATGGATGTTCTGCCAAGTTCCTGTGTGGCCAAAGCTCCCTCTTCTGCTGACCTGCACCTGACTGTGATATGAACTATGAAGAAACCACTCTGAAACCACTGCCATTGTGCGGTTGGTTCTGATGGCAGTCAGCCACCCTGTCTAGCATATAATAATAGAATTGGAGAAAAAGAGAATAACAACCAGTACTCTTGAAACTTCAATGTGTTTGTGCTTAGCCTGGGCATTTTGTTGAAATGCTGACTCTGATTTTGTAGGTCTGGAGAGGTGGTGAATATTTTGCCTTCCTAACAAGCTCCTGGGTGGTGAAGCTGCTCCTGGCCCATAGACCATATTTTGGGTAGCAAAGATAGAGAGGATGAGGAAGAAGTGATATTCAGAGAGAGGGTGGCAGAGATGTTCCTAGAGTCTTAATGTACCACAGTCTGCTCTATATGTTTCCTTCTGTGTTCTTATCTCCGAGGTGAATGGATTGTTGTTGTTGTTAGGTGCCCTTGAGTTGGGTCTGAATCATAGTGACCCTATGTACAGCAGAATGAAGTACTACCTGACACTGTGCCATGCATGTGATCTTTTTTATGTTTAAGCTCACTGTTGCAGCCACTGTGTCAATCCATCCAGTTGAGGGTCTTCCTTTTTATTATTGACCTGCCATTCTCCCAAACATGAAGTCCTTCTCCAGGGATTGGTCCCTCCCAACAAAATGTCCAAAATATGTAAGACACAGTCTGGCCATCCTTGCTTCCAAGTAGAACTCTGGTTGCACTTTTTCCAGGATGGATTTGTTGGTTCTTTTGGAAGTCCATGGTATATTCAATGTTCGTCTCCAGCACCATAATTCAAAAGCATCAATTCCTATCCTGTCTCCTTTATTCAATGTTCAGCTTTCATAAGCATATGATGCAGCTGCGAATATCATGGCATGAGTCAGGTGCACCTTTGTCTTCAATGTGACATCTTTACTTTTCAGCACTTTAAAGAGTCTTTTGTAACACCTTTTCCCAATGTGATGAGTCTTTTGATTTCTTGACTGCTCCTTCCATGGATGTTGATTGTAGAACCAAGTAAAGAAAAATCTTGGACAACCTCAATCTTTTCTCCATTTATCATAAAGTTACTCACTGACCCAGTCGTACAGATTTAAAAATATTAGGGAAACGGGCGAGTACATGTGGCTTAGTTTCATGTCTCTGCTACTCACTTTGGCCATCTTGGTCACTCACGTCCATACAAACATGGACCTCCCCCCCCAGAGGAATGCTTATGGAAGCCCAAAGCACAATGATTTTGTTGGATCTTTTCCATATTTTACAATTGTCTTTGCAAAGAAGCCTATCCAAGTGAAACAAGTCATTTCTCCTTTAGTATCCAGCCCATTTCAGGCCCAGATCGAGTGACTCTGGACCTCACTGGACTCTGTGATGCCTGGACAAGAGAACACCTAGAAAGCTTGGGTTGAGCCTGGCAAAATGGCGCACACCTATAATCCCAGCAACTCGGGAGGCAGAGGCAGGAGGATTGCAAGTTTGAGACCAGAGGCAGTCTGCATAATTTAGTGAGACCCTGTCTCAAAATGTAAAAAAATGGGCAAGGGGTGTAGCTCAGTGGTACAGCACTTGCAGAGCATGTAATTGCGAGGCTCTGGGTTCAACCCTGCAAAAAACAAACAAACAAAAAAAAAAAAAAAAGAGAGAGAGAGAGAGAAAGAGAAAAAGAAAAGAAAAGGAAAAAACAAAAAAAAAGCTTGGGTCCTCCTGGTGTCTTACTGACCCTGAAGCAGTTGTGTGGACTAGCATGGATTTAGAATAGGACTGGAGTGAGCCCCGGCTGGGGGTATCCCCTGGAATTGAGAAAATGAAGGGCTGCCCCATCAGCAAGCTGCACACTCTCAGGTTCTTCCTCAAGTGTAGTGTCCCCTCCCTCCAGTGCCATGGTGACAGCAGTTGGTGAAGGTGGCTGGAACCTGCTGAGTGCTCAGCTTTCCTGAGCAGGCTTTAGCCCCAATCAGGAAATCCAATGTAAATGTCATTTGCTTTACATGCTGGATTGGAAAAGAGACAACTGGTGTGTCCTGAACAGTGGAACCTGAATTTCACAGATGAGAGAGATGCGTCAAAACAATAAGTCCAACTCATTGTGAGCCTCATAGGATTTTCAATGGCTGATTGTTTTGGGATTGCTTGAGGAATGGATTGCCATGTCCTTCTGTTTTTGCAGTGTTGGAGATTGAACCCAGGTCCTTAGAGAGTGCAGAGCAGCACTCTACCAACTGAGCTAAACCCCAGCCCTGTGTCTTGGTATAGCACAGCATAATTTTTCTTCTTTCTTACCAGTAACCAAACACTCTGGGAAGGCCCCACTCGAGCCTAGACTTGCCTTGTGCCATAGTCAACCACAAGTAGCTACTGAGCTTGTGAAATGTGGCCAGTCCAAATTGAGATATGCTACAATACACATAGTGTATTTTGAAGATTTAATATGAAAAAGTGAATGAAAAGTACCACTTTTGTAATTATAGTATTTTATATTGGTTAAATGTTGAAATGGTAATATTTTAGATAACAACTGCCCCTGACTTGATGATTCTGCTTACAATTTTTTGACATTATGATTTTGTTCAGACAGTAATCATTCAGTAGAAATTGCACTTGGAATTTGGATTTTTTCCTAGGCTAGTGATATGCAGAA